>WNYA01000196.1:0-72249 GCA_019512145.1 Engystomops pustulosus | reverse complement strand
CCCTGTCTATGGTGATGGTAGAACCTCCTCTCCTCTAGGTGTAGAGGGTGTCCCCTGTCTATGGTGATGGTAGACCCTCCTCTCCTCTAGGTGTAGAGGATGTCCCCTGTCTATCGTGATAGTAAAACTTGCTCTCCTCTAGGTGTAGAGGATGCCCCCTGTCTCCCCCAATGTCTCTAATCATCCATGTACATCATAAGACCTCTCACTCCCAACAGAAAGCAAAAACTTGCATTAACTAATAGTTCCGCAAACTACCACAAAACCATAACCTAAGTTGGCTCCTCTTTATCCTTCATGTGTGACTTCTCTGCTAAGGTCCGCCGAAGTTCACCATCTTCTTCCTGGTGCATGTAAGTGCATTGGTTGCGACACAATTTGAATATTAAATCCTGCGCTCAGTCCGAATCAGTCGGATCGTCCCCCTCCCCGATTTCTGTCGCAAGTCCCGAAATTTCTAAAATCGCACGAAAGTGCGATCCACGGACCCTTGGTAAAAAAAAGCCCCGATATCTGCAAAGATCTGAATTGCAAAGTCTATAAGTAAAAGTTTGCATAATTTTCCTGCCACCTCCATAACACCCTCCTTTATAATATCTATCGGTAGCCCATCTGATCTTGCTGTCATGAAGGCTGGGTGGGCCCTTTAGATTTTTCAGGTATAGAAACCAGAAATGTTGGGTATAAATTGGTGGATTAGCTTGCAGGATATATTATATGCACCTGTTCTGGTCTCAAGAAGACCTCTTATCTAGAAGTTATATCACAGATTGTGTTTTTCTAAATCCTGAATGGCTTATTATTCATGAAAAAGCACTTTAAAAATATGCAAATGGACCTCAGGGGCTCTTGCGTACATCACAGAAGCCCCTTCTGGCTCCAACATCTGCCAATTATTCACGTCTTCCTCATGTGTTTAGGCCCGTCTCCCCCATCCCTCCCCCCCCCCCCCCCAATGACAATTGACAGTCAGAAAGGACGCCCTGAGGCTCATTTGCATATTTTCAAAAGTCCCTTTTCATCAAAAATAAACCATTAACAGCTAAATAATTAACAGATCCCATTTTAGGGAGCCCCTGCCAGAGTGTAAGTTTGCTTAGTTTCAAACTACTAAATCCATGTGGTTGGTTTCCTTTAATGATGGAAAAGTCCTGCAACACAGGCCTACTGGTGGGAGGCCTCTCCAGGAATTACAAGCAGAAGGTCTGTTATGCAGCGTTAAGATGTTCTTGGACCTCAATGTACTTCATCTGGTCATTGAATTGATGCTGAGGCTTTTCTTGGGGTCTGGAGGAAGCTGGGGCCCAGAATACCGGAGTGGCTGGCGGTTGCGGCCTAGGCACGCTGATGTCACGGTGCTTGGTATGGGGACCGGAGGGCTGTCCTACAGCCTGGCAGGTCTCCAGCAGGTGGTGTGTGCAAGAAATATGGAGGGAGAGGCTGATGTACTGGTTCTCCCTGGGGCAACCCCTGAGTGTCTGTAACATATGCCCCTGGGTGATGGATGGGGAGCCCTTGGTGATACAGCCTTATGCAGGGTACTGACGGAGGCAACGTTGTTCAAAATAACTTTTGTTCTTTATTGGAACAACTGCAGGCAACGGCCTAAACGATGTTGGTACAGATTCCGGATTACTGGAGTGGTCATGGAGAGTGGTCCTCAGGAATGGTAGTGTATGCAGGCTGGGATGTAGCTGTGTCCAATCACACTCCAGGTTACAATACAGCCAAACTCATTGGTTAATAACTTACACATAGTTAACTGTTGCATTCACGGGATGTAATTACTAAGTCTCTCCTGTCACTGCTTCTGACAGGGAGGGGGACACTTTCACAACATCTATTTAACCCTTTGCATCTGCAGGGGTGTTGCAAGCACCTCATCCCTCCAGCTACCAGTCCGGCCTGCAACAATGACAAATAGCTACTGGAGGTCAGAATAGCACCCTAGGGAGAACAAATGTACTTTCAATAACACATAATAATACATTAGTATTACCCTCCGGGTCAGGAGGGAAAACTGATTTACACAAACTGCTAACAGCAGAAAAAAAGGCTGATGAAAATTACATATTTTTTTAGTATAGTATGTTACAACATTTACTCACCATCTGATCTATTGCTTTTGAGAAAACTTGCGTTATCTACGATCATTGATGATCCAGCTACCATCCTATTTGGGTTGCTGGTTCAACACCAGAAAGCGGCGTTACCAAACAGGCACCCACACAAGACTTCACGGTTCCTGATTAGAGATGAGCGAGCACTAAAATGCTCGAGTGCTCGTTATTTGAGACAAACTTTTCCTGATGCTCGAGTGCTCGTCTCGAAAAACGAATCCCATTGAAGTCAATGGGAGACTCGAGCATTTTTCCAAGGGACCATGGTTCGGGAATAAAATGTGTTATTTAATTGAAAAAGAATGTCTTCTGATAAGTTAGCAGATGTATACAAACATCTGCAATCTATTCTTCACTGTTCCGCACGTATATTATCTCCCGACCAGTTAGCAGATGTGAAGAACAGTGAAGAATAGAATAAAAACAGTGAACACAGGATCATTTAAGCGAAAAACACAGTGAAGAATAGATTGCAGATGTTCTGCACATCTGCTTACTTGTCGGGAGATACGCTGTCCCGGGATCCGCTCCTCTTCTTCCACTGAAGTCTCCCCGATGCCTCTGCGTTGCTCCCCGATGCCTCTGCGCTGCTCCCCAATGCGTGATATTTTTTAAGTATAAACAGTCTTTGGTAAAATATCTTGAAAGGCGTATACACCGCTTCCTTCTAACACTATGGGGCACATTTACTAAGGGTCCATCGGACGCATTTCCATCGGGTTTCGCGATTTTTTAAAGATTTGACCTGAATTGCCCCGGGATTTTGGTGCATGCGATCAGATTGTGGCACATCGGCGTCGGCTTACATGCGACAGAAATCGTGGGGGCATGGACGTCGGACAACCCAACTGATTCAGACAAACCGTGGAATTTAAAAAAACAAATTGTGTTGCAAGATCAGCACTTACATGCACCGGGAAGAAGAAGGTGAACTCCGGCGGACCTGAGCGGGGGAAGCAACAGATGCAGGAAATTGGACGCACAATCTTAGTGAATCGCGGCAGCTCCGAATCCTCGTCGGACATTCCGGATCGGCGGCGTCAACGGGACCCCTATATATTAGCATTTCACTCTGTATTCGATTCCAACATGTTCATCTAGTGATTACACCAAATAACATAGGTCTTATGGCAAGAGGACAAGTATTGGAAAATGAATAATGCAACGCTCATAACCTTTCTTTAACACTGCGTCTCCTGACGGTCTCTAAGGAATTTATGACAGAATTTATTGCGGCAAATGCGGTGAGTTCTAAGGGTATTCCTGTGTGAGAACAAATGGGACAATTACTAGTTGAGTTAATTACATAAATTCACTTGTACTCTGACAGCAATATCCGTACAAGCTATACTGTTGGAGGCACATGAGGATTGAAAATGACTATATTACTTTGCTGGTTAATCAGCTCAACATGTTCTTTATTGGGCGAAATACCGCGCCTGGCACCTTTGTACACAGGCTATAACACAACTGCTGAAAAAACTAATGGAGATTTAACAATAAAGTAGAAGCCTGAAACTGTATTTGTTTTGTGTTCCCCCCCTCCTTCAGTCGTGGAGGCAGCTGGAACATCTGGATTTCCTATCCAGACCAATATAGAGCCAGACGTAAGGGCCAAGCTTGAAATTCTCATAAAATCAAGAACAAAATTGAAACCGTTACTATTCTGCTTTTGTAGAATATATCAACACATTTTGCAAATGTTTTATGGCAATGAATATTTTGGAAGCACGCTATTACGGGCAAAGCCAACACAATTGTGAAGCCATTTCCGAGCGCGGCCATATTCTGCCTCTCCGTGTAGATATCGGATTGTACCGCCACAAAATGGACGCAAGGAGCTCAGGGTAACACGTTTCTTCTCCCGGATGCCGCATTCTGACACCATTCGTGATAAAAGCTGCAATAACTCGGATGACTTCAGCTTTATTGTTTTATGTGGCAGCTCGGGAGAATGATATAAACACTTGTGGAAAGCAGACATGTGCGCAACATGCACAGAGCAGCTATGAAAAATCACTGACCTTCACCCTATTCTACATGGTAAAACCAAGAAGTAGACAAGCTCCCAGGTAAAACAATTATGGGGGGGTTTAAATAGGTTCTCTTAGTACTTATAAACTTACAGGGATAGAAACCTCAAACATTCTAATACTTAACCTTTTAGTGAATGGCCATAGGTGCTGTCGTTTTGTACCTTTTTCTTAAATATACATGATATGGTTGCTGTAAGTTTTCCTTCTCTTGGTGATATTCTGGTTGTTCTCTTAGAATTATTTTGGGTTCCGTTGTCTGAAGGTTCCAGGCTTTGTGCATGATAAAACTTCAGTTCTCCTCTCCTTTACTACTATCCACACATTGCTTGCCTTGAAGGGAGTGAGACCACGTCACTCCCTAGTTGACACTCAGGGCCCCCTAATCCCTATTATGGACAACCCCTCTTTTCCTCCAAGAGTCTCAAAGAGGTCCTTTCTTTCGCGAACGACGACTAAACCCCTTAGATTTACCCATGTGATGGCTGGTAATGCCCTCCTGCCGCACCTTTCTGTAACCACGCTGACCATTTTCCGTACAACCAACTGAAACATTTCCATGACCCACTGAAGCAACACTCCCAACTCTTCCGCCCCCGGACAAGCTTTGAACGGCTCTGTATGGCTGCCACCCACAGCCCTGCCCTTTCAGTAACAAACAAGCTGATGGTAACCTGCGGCCCTTCAACTACCCCTGTGTATGCTAGTGTTGTGGGTTCCTTGGGTGGCACTATGTCCCATATCTAGTGGAATGCATCCACGGTTTTTCGTCCTCAGTACTTCGAGTGATTCCCGACAAGCTGGGGGTAGCCAGAAATCCCTGATCAGGCATCTCCTGCAGGAGGCCAAAACGGTCATTCCAATGAAATGTACATTTGATTTCCTACCCACGATTAGCGGATGGATCGAGGGGATTGCACAATCCTCCACTGACCATACTCATTACTCTAACCTTTGGCTTCATTGGCAGATGTTTTTGAGGTCTCCTGGGTGCCGCACTCTATGAGATTGGGAGTTTCTGTAGATTTGGTGACCATTGGTAAACACTAATGATCCTCCATGATCCTCTTTGGCTTCATCCATATCCTCATTTTCCCCCTTTTCTGTTCCCATCTCTTCTTCTCTCTCACTTTTTCTTCCTAAATCCGTAGTGAATTTTTTGTTTATACTAAACGGCCTAACTTGCAGACCGGTGGGGGTCTCAATGATGGGACCCTCATGAATCACAAGAATGGGGGTCTGAGGTACCCCTATCTCACCCCTCGAAGCACCACCGAGATGGCCAGAGCAGCTGGTTGTGCATGCTTGGGGTGTCCCATTCATCTCTATGGAGCTGACAGAGATTGCTGAGCACCATATTCAGCAATCTCAGCTTAATAGAGATGAACATGGCAACCTGGCCATCTCGATGGTGCTATGAGGGGTGCGACGGGGTACATTAAACCCCATAAGACCCCCGTTCTAGTGATCTGGGGGGGGGTCCCATCATCAAAGACCTCCACGTTCAGTAAGTTAGGCCTGATTCTGTGGATAGGGCATATCTTGCTTTATGGGAAAACCCCTTTAAATGATAATTAAAACTTCAATTACTGCAAAGGCTCTCTACAGGTGGGAGAAGAAACTCCTATAAAATTCTTGAAGATGATTAAACAGACTCCTATTGCTACTAGTTCTTGCTTCCCATGTGATGCTAAACTTTAGCATCATGGGAGTTTCAAGCAATGAACATAGATAGAAAAATTATAACAGTTAAGATAGATCAGATCAGAGCAGGGGCAAGGCTTAAACTTCCGGAAAATTTGTGTTTCTCACACGTTGCACTTTTATGTGCAATGCATTTTGTTGATGGGTGAAGAAAGTTTCTTAAGTGCTTATTCAGGTACAAGCAGTCCCCAGATTACATAAGGGTAGGTTGTGGAGGTTTGATCTGAAGTTGAATTTGTATGTAAGTCGGAACTGTATATTTTTAAAATGTTGGATTGTAAAATGTTAAAATGTAGGATTAACAATAAAGCTTTGTGGCAGCCGCCTGTGATAACTGTTATAGTCAGTGTCGAACTGGGTTTCCTTAGGCCCACCAGAGAAAATCCATTTGGGAGCACACTCTTCATTATCCCCCAGGAAATATACTCTAGCAGCCTCCAATTAGTGTTGTTTTCTGATGGACCTCTGGTGTTCAGTATTGGGTTGAGCCGGGGACCCACCAGAGGATCCTCTGGTACTCTGGTGGGCCTGTCCGACGCTGATTATAGCTGCTTATTGTAGCCTAGGGCTAAAGTACAGTAAATTACCAACATCCAGAGGTCCGTTTGTAACTAGGGGTCGTCTGTAAGTCGGGTGTTCTTAAGTAGGGGACCACCTGTATCTAGTATTAGATGCGGGCTGATGGCAAATTTTGATCTTAATTTTACTCTGCAGAAGGAAATGTTATCTGGTTTGTTTTTCGATGATTTTTTCTTCAGGCAGCTATGATTTCAGCATCAGAAGTTTACATATTTGTTAGAATAGATATCAGAGGCGCTGCTCCATCTAGTGGGGATACCCGGAAGTCAGTGTACAGATGGAAAGCATGGTCACAGGTAAATATGGAAATACTTCTCCAAAGCTGTTAGGTGCCCAATTAAAACAGCACTTTCCCAGTTTATAGTTTTAGAAGGAGCTTAAAGTAGTTTTACCTTTCATTACTTGTTATTATATTATATTACTGTTGTTATTGTTGTTGTTATTATATTACACAGCAATTATAGGGGAAAGTGTAACCAGAAAATGACTTACTTTTTAAACGAATGTCCCACCCCATACCACCCACTGGTGGGACAGCAGGACACAGCCCGAAACCAGGACTGTACTGGGAGATATTCTAAACCATCCTGGATCCAGCAGTATTGTCCTGCTGCTTTTGGGCTGTGTCCTGCTGTCCCGCCAGTGAGAGGTACATCCTCTGGACATAGACAGAGCTGATTACAGTGATAATGGAGAGAGGCGGCAGCTCCATGTATTATTCCTGTGTCCAGGGCCAGTTGTAGCCTTTTTGCCAAAAATGTAATGCCAACCACCCCCCCTTCCCCCGATCTACCACTATATTTGGCCCATTAAATTTACAGACAAAAAAGCATCTACAGACTGATCAGAACATGCTGATAATATACCCACACAGTGCCACTGGCTCGCTGATGCTCTGTGTCTGACAATACACATGCTGAGGGCTGCCTCACACCTTGGTATCAGTCAGTGACACAGACATTAGTGACATCAAGCACCTTACAGGATACACTCTGCTCCTTCAGGGAGAGGACTTCATTCTGACTTATCACGGACATGACTTTTGTATTCGCCACCAGTCTGTAAAAAGCTCTGTGAGGGCTTGTTTTCTGCACGGCACCATACCATTCCGTAGACTGCTCCTCTCCCCGGCGATATGTATGCCCGTCGTACTACGGTTCGGCAGGCATACATTGTGCGAATGTAGCCTAAGTCCCTTTGTTCCCTACTGGTTCAATTCTGGAATAATTCTGCTGTGCACTTAAATAGCTGCACTTAAGAAAGATGCACTGGTAAGACCACAGTCAGGTATGACCTGTAGGCTGCAATTTATATATCAGGACAAATTAATTAAAACTACCAGGTGTTAAGAGGGCTGAAGAGATAGAGAATGGAGTCAGCAAGTCTCCCAAAAAAACACGGAAACAAATATGTATTCACACAAATCAATAATCAGAGAAAAACAATACTACAAGAGATGCTGGTACGTTGGTGCCGAACTAAGCAGACGTCCCTGTGGATGAGAGAAATAAGTTATGGCAAGAATTGAAGACGATGATGGAATACAAGGCCCTATTCTATAATGCTACATTCTGATATATTTCTGTTGTGCACTTACAGTATATACTTGTGTATAAGCATAGTTTTTCAGCATAAAAAAATGCTGAAAAACCCCACCTCGGCTTATACATGAGTCAATAAAAAAATAAACTTACATACTCACCTTCCAGCGCCACTGATGCTCCCGTCCCCGCGGCTACACTTTTGTCTACTCTATGCTGTATTAGCTGGCAAGACACGGCCATGCACTCTGCCGGCCAGCTCACACTATGATGCGGCTCTGATTACGTCATAGTGTGCGCCGGCTAGTAGAGTGCATGGACCCGCCTCTTCCAGCTAATAAAAAGAAGAAAGAAGAGGAGCCGTGGGGAGCTGTGCTGAGCATTGATGCCACCGGAAGGTGAGTATGTACGTTTATGTTTTTATGAGCTGGGCAAACTGGGGGCTGGCTGGCTATATACTCCACTGGGCTGGCTATATACTACACTGGGCTGGCAATATACTAAAGGGGGCTGGCTATATACTAAAAGGGGCTGGCAGGCTATATACTAAAGGGGGCTGGCTGGCTTTATACTGAAGGAGGTTGGCTATATACTAAAGGGGGTTGGCTATATACTATAGGGGGCTGGCTGGCTATAAACTATAGGGGAGCTGGCAGGCTATACACTATAGAGGGCTGGCAGGCTATACACTAAAGGGGGCTGGCTGTAGACTAGAGGAGGCTGGCACGCTATACACTACAGGGGGCTGGCTGCCTATATACTACAGGGGGCTGGCTATATGCTGCTTGGGGCTGGCAGGTTATATACTAGAGAGGCTGGCAGGCTATATACTAGCTTTCTATATACTACTGGGGGCTGGCTGGCTATATAGTGGGAAGGCTGTGACCAATGCATTTTCCCCCCTTGGCTTATACTCGAGTCAATAGGTTTACCCAGTTTTTGGTGGTAAAATTAGGGGCCTCGGCTTATACTTGGGTCGGCTGATACTCACATTTATAGGGTAAATAGCTGCACTTAAGAAAGATGCATGTAACATACTGCCAATGCTGTCTTCTATCGCTTATAGTCCCTATTTGTCTGTTTGTAACCTGGGGGTATTTTTTGTGCACATTTTGATAATGACGAGTACAAGTTAAGTTTTAGTAATACTAAATACTAAGTTTGCTGGTTATATTTTGTGTGATAATCCTGCAGCGCCTTTTGTTATTGTTGTGACTGTTTAGATAAATGTATGGTAATAATCCGCTGAATAAACCGCTGAACTGGAACCGGCGCAGGGGAGAACATACAAGCTTATTAAGGATGGAAGAATATCTATCCCTAAAGGAAAACATTCCCACCTGTAGACGGCGCTGTTTTAATGTCTTTGCATCTCATTAACCTTGTCTACTATGATATTATGATTTACTGACAAGTGGAACTGCAAGTTCAGAGCTCAGTGGGCGGTCCCTGTGAAACATCTTATCTCACAACACCTTTCCATCAGTGTGACTGCATTTCCACGGTCTGTCAGACTGAAATGGTTGTACAGACTGTGACTTCTATAAACATGTAAGTTCTGTAGTTTCATCAAAGATGTTGAACCTGCTCTGTGTAATACTGACCTGCCATCCACAGTCTACTAAACTCAGGAGTAGGTTAGAATAAACAGGGAGCAGATGGAGAGAATAGATGTCTGCAGGATCAAATGACACACAGTATTTCTTTGCAGTCTGCAACCATGGAGTAGGCCTAGACCAGAGGTATGTACACAAATAGTAGCAGATTTTGAATCTAGAAAATTTGAACAGTTGATTTTACATTTTTGGCAGAATGTATGAGGGAGCCTGCGGCCTGAGAAGCCTGATTGT
Source organism: Engystomops pustulosus (assembly GCA_019512145.1). NCBI lineage: Eukaryota > Metazoa > Chordata > Amphibia > Anura > Leptodactylidae > Engystomops > Engystomops pustulosus. The sequence continues at coordinate 62,422 of WNYA01000196.1, read as the reverse complement.
GGATGAGACATTTCTTCAACAACACCTTTTCTCTATATAATGCATGCATCGGGAACTACTGGCCCACTAGAAGAACACTTCTGTTGAAATTGCAGTACACCCAATTTCACTGTGCCCGTATCAGAACCAAAAACACTAACTGAATCACTACACGCAGACTACACATGTGCTCTGAATATATAATAGGCAAATGTACAAATACATTTTACAGGATAGGATAAGGAAAATTTTGCCTCTTCAGCTACTTTGTAAGGCAGTTCCCTAAACATCAAGCATGACTTTCAGGAAGCCTAATGACATTATGTGGGATTAAAGCCAAACCAGTATATTCCAGAAGGAGCAGATTCGCAACTCTAGACAGCTCTATTTCCCTGTCTTTGCATCTCTTCAGTGCAAAGTAGGGATCTGGTTTAGCTGAGTGAGAGGCTTTTGACTAGGCTCGATCAGGAAGAGTTCTCCTTACGGGAACTTTGCCAATTGAGGCCGCCTTGCAGGCTGGTGGAGACTTATAGCCATTGATGCATCACTAGGGGATTCTGGAAAATATGCAAATAAGTTTTCCAGAATGGGATAAGGAAAACATTGCCTCTTTAGCTACCTTGTAAGGCAGCTCCCTTAAAATCAAGCATGACTTTCAGGAAGCCTAATAAAATATAATTGTCATATTATAAGAGACCAACCAAGGCAACTTTGGTCTAAATGGGTGTAAAGTACAAAGATAGATTATTCAGTTTGGTATAAATATATTTACTTACAATCTACAAACACTTGGATGGAAAGTACAGAGATCTTTCTAATGAACTATTAGACCTAGAAGGAAAATGGTTTTACAATTATTCTTTACAGCTCAAGCTATCAGACCTTCACTGATCAGACTCTTATCAATAATCCAGCCCCTAGGATGATATTTTTCAAACTGTAACTCCAATCTGGATGACATTACTTGCAATCCATCCCTTCTCCCAAGTACCGGGTAAACCATTTATATAACAATTACACCAAATTGGAAAAACAATGTGGGAGAAAAACTCAAATTTAATAAAATTGACACAGTGCAAAGTCTAAGTAGTATACTGTAAAAATGCAGAATAGTAAATCTGTAAATGGCAGTAAATAGTAAAACTTCTTTTTGTTGGTATGAATTAACATGAAAAAGAACACAATAATTGTGCTACATTTTTTGTCCCACAGTGTCACAACTGCACTCACACACAATGGGGCTTATTTCTAAGGGCCGCAGGATGCACTTTCGTTAGACTTTGCAGCATTTTTAGGATTTGTGCGGCTTTCAGTCATTTAACAGGGGTCTGCGCTGGGATTGTGTCGCACGTGAACAGATTTAGGCGCAGCTGCGCTGACTTTCATGAAACAGAAATTGTGGGGGCGGGCCGTTGGACAATCCGACTCATTCGGACTGAGTACGGGATTTAAAGGAAACCTACCATTTCAAATGGTAGGTGTAAGCTGTAAACACCTAGCACCAGCTCAGGGTGAGCTGGTGCCGGTGCTTAGTTTCGTTAGTGTTAAAACCGCGGTATCGCGGTTTTAACACTTTTTAAACTTTATAGCAGAAGCTGCTTCGGCGCTGCGCGCGACCGTGCGCGCGCAACGCCTGCGGCATTTCCTATGTAGGCGCGCGCACGATCGTGCGCACGCAGCGCCGAAGTACAGTGATAATGGAGAGAGGCGGCAGCTCCATGTATTATTCCTGTGCCCAGGGCCAGTTGTAGCCTTTTTGCCAAAAATGTAATGCCAACCACCCCCCCCTTCCCCCGATCTACCACTATATTTGGCCCATTAAATTTACAGACAAAAAAGCATCTACAGACTGATCAGAACATGCTGATAATATACCCACGCTGATGCTCTGTGTCTGACAATACACACGCTGAGGGCTGCCTCACACCCTGGTATCAGTCAGTGACACAGACATTAGTGACATCAAGCACCTTATAGGATACACTCTGCTCCTTCAGGGGGCGGACTTCATTCTGACTTCTCACGGACATGACTGTTGTATTCGCTGCCAGATGGCTTTAACTCCGTGCAGCATCTCCCCACTGCGCCCATAAAAATAACACAGTCACTTATAGTATAATGTCACCTGGATAACAATGTCCCACACTGTGCTTGTAAATAATATATACCACTCACAACACAACTGACCACATTGTGTGCCACATATAAAACATCCTATATATAGTCCCATGATTAAATTACAGTACGTACAGCACCCCAAGTTTGTTACATATATTGGACTACCCGTAATGGGGTTTTCCCATCAAACAATTTAGACCCTATCCATTGGACAGGACCCCTACGGATCCATAGTTGAATGGAGCAGACGAATGCCCTTGTTTGTTATGTCCGTTCTGTGTTAAGGGAGCATTAAGGGGTTAATAGCACGTTGACATTACCAGTGGGGGCCACAGGGGTCAGTATGGGGGCCACTTCTTCTTTTTTATTTTTATTAATGACCTTGTAGTGGGTTTACACCATGAAGTTTGCAAATGCTAAGCTGTGTAAAGTAATTAATACTGAGGTCGATAGTTTAGCATTACAGAGGGATTTGTGGAAACTTGAAAAGTGGGCAGAGAAATGGTTGATGAGGTTTAATGTAGATAAATGTAAAGTTATGCACTTGGGCCATGGAAACAAAAAGTATAATTACGTTCTAAGCAATCAATTACTTGGTAAAACTGCAGCAGAAAAAGTTGGTTTTTTTCATTTCCATTTTTCACTCCGCACCATAAAAATCTATAATTTTTTTAATTTTTACACTAAAAAGCTCGTGAGGGCCTTGTTTTCTGCACGGCACCGCGTACCATTCCGTAGAACATAGAAAACCCCACCTCGGCTTACACGAGTCCATAAAAAAATAAACTTACATACTCGCCTTCCGGCACCCCTGATGCTCCCGTCCCGCGGCTCCTCTTCTGTGGACTCTATGCTATATTAGCCGGCAAGACATGGCCATGCACTCTGCCGGCCAGCTCACACTATGATGTGGCTCTGATTACGTCATAGTGCGCGCCAGCTATTAGAGTGCATGGACCTGCCTCTGCCAGCTAATACAGAGAAGAAAGAAGAGGAGCCGTGCCAAGCATCGGTATCACCTGAAGGTGAGTATGTAAGTGTATTTTTTTATGAGCTGGGCAAACAGGGGGCTGGCTGGCTATATACTACACTGGGTTGGCTATATACTACACTGGGCTGGCAATTTACTAAAGGGGGCTGGCTATATACTAAAGGGAGCTGGCTGGCTATATACTGAAGGAGGTTGGCTATATAGTAAAGGGGGTTGGCTATAAACTATAGGGGTCTGCCACGCTATACACTACAGGGGGCTGGCTGGCTGTAGACTACAGGGGGCTGGCAAGCTATACACTACAGGGGGCTGGCAGGCTATATACTACTGGGGGTTGCTTATATACTACAGGGGCTGGCAAGCTATATACTAGAGAGGCTGGCAGGCTATAAACTACAAGGGGCTGGCTGCCTATATACTACAGGGGGCTTGCTATATACCACTGGGGGCTGGCTATATACTGGAAGGATGTGACCAATGCATTTTCCCCCCTTGGCTTATACTCAAGTCAAATTGTTTTCCCAGTTTTTGGTGGTAAAATTAGGGGCCTTGGCTTATACTTGGGTCGGCTTATACTCACATTTATACAGTAAATAGCTGCACTTATGAAAGATGCATGTAATATACTGCCAATGCTGTCTTCTATCGCTTATAGTCCCTATTTGTCTGTTTGTAACCTGGGGGTATTTTTTGAGCACATTTTTATAATGACGAATACAAGTTAAGTTTTAGTAATACTAAATACTAAGTTTGCTGGTTATATTTTGTGTGATAATCCTGCAGCGCCTTTTGTTATTGTTGTGACTGTTTAGATAAATGTACGGAACCGGTACAGGGGAGAACATCCAAGCTTATTAAGGATACAAGAATATCTATCCCTAAAGGATAATGTTCCCACCTGTAGACGGCGCTGTTTTAATGTCTTTGCATCTCATTAACCTTGTCTACTTTGATATTATGATTTACTGACAAGTGTAACTGCAAGTTCAGAGCTCAGTGGGCGGTCCCTGTGAAACATCTTATCTCACAACACCTTTCCATCAGTGTGACTGCATTTCCTCCTCCACAGTCTGTCAGACTGATATGGTTGTACAGACTGTGACTTCTATAAACATGTAGGTTCTGTAGTTTCATCAAGGATGTTTAACCTGCTCTGTGTAATACTGACCTGCCATCCACAGTCTACTAAACTCAGGAGTAGGTTAGAATAAACAGAGAGCAGATGGAGAGAATAGATTTCTGCAGGATCCAGGATCTACGGTATTTCTTTGTAGTTTGCAACCATGGAGTAGGCCTAGACCAGAGGTATGTACACAAATAGTAGCAGACTCTAGAATGAACAGTTGATTTTCATTTTCGGCAGAATGTATGAGGGAGCCTGCAGCCTGAGAAGCCTCATTGTGGATGAGACATTTCTTCAACCCCATGTATATAATGCATGCGCACTGTGCATGCATTGGGAGCTACTGGCCCACTAGAAGAACAATTCTGCTGAAATTGCAGTACACCCAATTTCACTGTGCCCGTATCAGAACCAAAAAATAACACTAACTGAATCCAATTTATTATACTAATCACTACACGCAGACTACACATCTAATTATGTGGTCTGAATATATAATGGACAAATGTACTAATACATCTTACAGGATAGGATAAGGAAAATTTTGCCTCTTCAGCTACCTTGTAAGGCAGTTCCCTTAACATCAAGCATGACTTTCAGGAAGCCTAATGACATTATGTAGGATTAAAGCCAAACCAGTATATCTATTCTAGAAGGAGCAGATTCCCAACTATAGACTAACTCTATTTCCCTGTCTTTGCATCTCTTCAGTGGTTTAACTGAAGCGAGAGGCTTTTACGGGGACTTTGCCAATTGAGGCCGCCTTGCAGGCTGGTGGAGACTTATAGCTATTGATGCATCACTAGGGGATTCTGGAAAATATGCAAATAAGTTTTCCAGAATGGGATAAGGAAAACATTGCCTCTTTAGCTACCTTGTACGGCAGCTCCCTTAAAATCAAGCATGACTTTCAGGAAGCCTAATAAAATATAATTGTCATATTATAAGAGACCAACCAAGGCAACTTGGGTCTAAATGGGTGTAAAGTACAAAGATAGATTATTCAGTTTGGAATAAATATATTTATTTGCAATCTACAAACACTTCGATGGAAAGTACAGAGATCTTTCTAATGAACTATTAGACCTAGAAGGAAAATGGTTTTACAATTATTCTTTACAGCTCAAGCTATCAGACCTTCACTGATCAGACTCTTATCAATAATCCAGCCCCTAGGATGATATTTTTCAAACTGTAACTTCAATCTGGATGACATTACTTGCAAGCCACCCCTTCTCCCAAGTACCGGGTAAACCATTTATATAACAATTACACAAAATTGGAAAAACAATGTGGGAGAAAAACTCAAATTTAATAAAATTGACACAGTGCAAAGTCTAAGTAGTATACTGTAAAAATGGAGAATAGTAAATCTGTAAATGGCAGTAAATAGTAAAACTTCTTTTTGTTGGTATGAATTAACATGAAAAAGAACACAATAATTGTGCTACATTTTTTGTCCCACAGTGTCACAACTGCACACACAATGGGGCTTATTTATAAGGGCCGCGGATTGCACTTTTGTCGGACTTTGCACCATTTTTAGGATTTGTGCGGCTTTCAGTCATTTAATAGGGGTCTGCGCTGGGATTGTGTCACACGCGATTGGTTTCAGGCGCAGCTGCGCAGACTTTCATGCGACAGAAATCGGGGGGCATGGCCATGGCCATTGAAGCGACACACGCAGGATATTGGGCGCACGATCGTAGTGAATAGCGGACAATGCACTTTAAGGGAACTCCTCGGACCGGGTAAGTAAATGTGCCCCATTATGTGAAACCATATAATGGGGCAGATTTACTTACCCGGTCCATTCGCGATGGTAGTGCACCCGATGTCCACCAGGTGTCGCTGCTGCGCTGAATTCTGTCGGAGTTCACTGAAGTTCACCAAGCCAGGCCGGGGGCAGGTAAGCGTGTGTCAAGCGGCACATTTAAAAAAAAAAAAAAAAAATAATAAATTCTAAAAAATCTTTTGCGCACTGTGAGGGAGATGTGGACTAAGTGACAATGCTGTGTGCCAAAATTGTGCCACATGTTGCATAAAATTAAGTCAACTAATAGAAGGTCCAAAGTTAGACTAGACAGTCTTAGCTTTATGTATACAAGATTTTATATTCAGTATTAGAAAATCTGTCTAGTCAAACTGCACTTTTTAACTATTTAGATTTTCTTTATCTCCCCTAATGTGTCAACTTGGCATATAATATCTTCGAAAGCAGAAGAAAGCTTTATACTTGTAAGGTCCCGCATGACGGGTCATCACTAAATTTAGCTCTGGTTAGTTTTCTGCTCAGCTGTAGAGGGTCAGGCCAACTCTCTAATGCCACTTCTAACACCTTGAAGGCTGGAATTCCCATTGCTGATGTCAAGATCAGGGGTAGTGGACCCACTGTACCACCGTGAGCGATGACGTAAGCCGACACCTTGGAGTGAAGTCTAAGTTCAACCAGGTTTTCACCAGTGCCTGCCGCAAAACGGGTTGGACTTGCTGCTTCTTGATACCACCAGGTCACTCCACAGACTTTACTCGCGGTGGTGGCCAAGGCGAAGTACAGAATTGTAAAGCAGGAAGTGGTCGTGGACAGGCAGGAGATCAGGACAGGCAGCACGGGATCAGGGATGTAGCAGAAGGTTAGGACAGGCAGCAAAGGATCAGAGTCAGTAATGTAGCAGGAGGTCACAACGGGAATCACACACCAGAGCGTGGGGACTGCTGCTGGAGCAAGAAGCGGTGAGCCACGCTGCAGCCGTGCACCAAGGACACAGGAAGGCACACGGGTGTGCCTGTGACCCGGGACATGGGGACAAGTAATCCTTGCTATAGTGAACATTTCCTGCACTTCCCAAAAGTAGTGTTGACACCTGTAGTATACCAAGCCTGCCACTGAGATGTTAACGTGATATCTATTTTTGTTATGTGGAAACAATTTTTATCTTTCCTGCAGAATCAGCATGTGGGTAGCACAACCAGAAAATTTAAACAGAGGTTCTTAGAACATCTCAGAGATATACGCAACTGGAATAAAATAAATACATTACAACCGTCGACAGTAAGAGATCCTCTCTTCGGCGCGCACGACATTTATGGGACTGCCACCAAGGGGGGGTGTCCTCTCTGGAACTTTTGTCATTGAAAGGTCAATTCTATCCCAACGCAGGTGGGGGGACAGACAAATGTTAATAGACGGGAGGCATACTGGATCTTTGCTCTTAACACTAGATTTCCGGAAGGCATGAATTTTAGACGGGAGTTCATGTTTCATTATTGACCCTAATACCTCATACGTATATGGATACAACAAGACTGTCATAATGTATCATCTGTATGGTTTATCATAACAAGTAGAATATTGCATATATGCAACGACAATGTTTAGAATACAGTACACAAGATACTGCATATAAGTGTTTTTCTCCCCTCAAAAACGTTTTTAACAATTTATCGATCCCTATTTTCCATTCTTAGTCATCTGATAGCGTTTCCGATAGTAGCCAGTCCGTTTTTTCCGATATTCAGTTTTTTATTACTCTCCTGTTGGAACAAATTAGGGCCACTAAAAATTAAAAATTTAGAATTAGTATTGATATTACCACATATCCTTTAAAATAATGGGACCAGGTGTTCTCGTCTATACCAACCTGAACGACTGTGGCTTTACGTTGTCATGGAAACAACGGAACCACACTTCCTGCCCATGTTGCTACGCAAACAGTGATGTATTTCCGGAAAGGTTTTGCGAGTGCTGTGATACTTACGTGACTGAACATTCTTCTACTAGAAAATGTATGTACATATATCATGCATTCAATTAACAATTTGTTGGTATTTTTGTTTCGTTTCCTGTAAAGGTTATATGTTAGTTTCTAAGGTCGGAACGTTCGCCTCCCCCCCTCCCAGTGACATATCATTAGCACACTGCGAGCATGTTCGACGACTATATATTCCACACGACATTTGTCTAACACAGCCATGACGTAAGGAGGCGGTTTTCACGCCCTGAAACGCGTAGGCGTTTTGTCACCTTTTTTTTCACCTCTGCGCCAATTTCGGTTGTCATCAGCATGTTTGCGATCTGCTATTTGTGTCAAGTTTATAAAAAAAATTCTTTTGGAATAAAATCACCGCCGCTTTTAATCTAACAACTTTGGTGCGGCAGCGACTTTTTCTTCTGCCTCAACGTCTCCTGGTCCTGGGAGCAGTCAGCCACACAAAGAATGAAACACCAACGCGTGAGCTGAAAACCCATTTTTTTTCTTGTTTTTCCAGATCACATTGAGACATTTTCTGCGTCTTAGATTGCTGCCCCTAGCAGCATAAGCTCGCCTGGCTTCCCCTACTACCCCACTGGGCCGTGGCGTACGAGAGAGAGCTTGGGCCCCATAGCAGATTTCTGCATGGGCCCCCCCGTCCCGGGCTTAAAAAAAAAAATATTTACAATTGGTAAGACACGTTATACAATCACACACTTTACGCCCCAACCCCCCCCCCCCCACACAAACACCACCCCCCCCCCACCCCACCAACCCCCCACACCCCCCCCCACGCCACCCCCCCACCCCCACACCCGCCCCCCCCACCCCCCCCACCCCCCCCCCCCCCCCCCCCCACCCCACAACACCACCCCACCCCCCACCCCCCCCCCCCCCCCCCCCCTGCCCCCCCATCCGCCCCCCTCCGACCCCGCCCCCCCACCCCCCCCCACCCCCCCACCACCCCCCCAACTAACACCACCCACCACACCCCCACCCCCCACACCCCACCACCCCACCCCCCCCCCCCCCACCCCCCACCCCACCACCCCCCATTACGTCCCCACCCCCCCCCCCACCCGACCCCAACCCCCCCCCCCCCCACCAACCACCCCCCCCACCCCCCCCCCCCCCACCCCCCCCCCCCCCACCACCCACCCCCCCCCCCCCCCCCCACTACCGCGCCCCCCCCCCCCCCCCCCACCCCCCCGCCCCCACCCCCCCCCCACCCACCCGCCTGCCCCCCCCCCCCCCCCAACCCACCCACCCCCCCCCACCCCACCCCCCCCCCCCCCCCCCCCCCCCCCTCACCCCCAACCACCCCCCCCTGCCCCCCCCACCCCACCACCCCCCCCCCCCCCCCCCCCCCACCCCCCCCACCCCCCCCCCCCCCCACCCCCCCACCCCCCCCCAACCCCCACCCCCCCCCCCCCCCCTGCATTAACTACCCACCCCCCACCCACACCCACCCCCCCCCCCCCCCCCGCCCACCCCCCCCCACCCCCCTTCCCCCCCCCCCCCCCCCCCCCACCCCCCACCCCCCCCCCCCCCCCCCACCCCTTTTAACTCCCCAAACACACCCCACCCTCACCCCCCCCCCCCCCCCCCCCCGCCCCCTTTACGCCCCCTTACTCCCCACCCCCCTCCCCCCCCCCCAGCCCCACCCCTGCCCCCCCCCCCCCCCCCCCCCCCCCACACCCCCCCCCCACACCCCCCCGCACCCCCCCCCCGCCCCCCCCCCCCCCCACACCCCCCCCCCCCCCAACCCCCCCGCCCACCCCCACCCCCCCCCCCCCACCAGCACCCCCCCCCCCCTCAACCCCCCCCCCCCCCCACAACCCCCCCACCCCACACCCCACCACGCCCACACCACCCCCCACACCACCCACCCCCCTACCCCCCCCCACCCCCACCCCCACCCCCCCCACCTACGCTCCCCCCGCCCCCCCCAACCCCACCCCCCCCCCCCCCCCCCCCCCCCGACCCCCCCCCACCCCCACCCCCACTCTCCCCCCCCACCCCCCCCCCGACCCCCCATCCCCCCCACCCCACACCCCCCACCCCCCCCCCACCCCCGACCACCCCCCCTCCCACCCCCCCCCTTCCACCTCCCCCCCCCCTCCCCCCCCCCCCCCCCACCACCCCCCCCCCCCCCCCCCACCCCCCCCACCCCCCCCACCCCCCTCCACACCCCTCCACCCCCCCGACCCCCCCCCCCCAAGACCCCAAACCCCCCGCCCCCCCCCCCGCAACCCACCCACCCCACTCCCCCCCCCACCACCCACCGCCCCCCCCCCCGCCCCCACACCCCCCCCCGTACACCCCCCCACAGACCCCCACCCCTCCTAAACCCCCCGCCCCACCCCCCCTCCCTCCCCCTCCACCCACCCCCCACCCCCTCGCCCACCCCCCCCCCCCCCCCCCTCACCCCCCTACCACGCCCACGTCACACTCCCCCCCCCCCCCACCCACCCCCACCCCCACACCCCCCCACCCCCCCCCCCACCCCACCCCCCCCTACCCGACCCCGCCCCCCACCCGCGCACGTCCCCCACCCCCCCCCCCCAACCCACACCCCCCCCCCCACCCCCCCCCCCCCCCCCATCCCACCCCCACCCCCCCAACACAGACCCCCACACCAACACCACACCCCCCCTCATACTCCCCAACCCACCCACCCCCGTCCCCCCCCCTCCATCCCCCCCCCCCCCCCCCGCCACTTCTCACTACCCCCCCCTCTCCCACTCCACTCCCCTCCCTCCCCCCACCCCTCCCGCCCACCCACACCCCCCCCCCCTCCCCCCCCCCCCCCAAACTCCTACCTCCCCCCGGGTCCCCCCCCCCCCCCCCACCCCCCAACACCCCCCACCCCCCCCCCCCCCCCCCCCACCCCCTCCACCCACACCCACCCCCATCCTCCCGCCCTACCCCACCCCCCCCCCACCCCCCACACCCCCCCCACCCCCCAACCCCCCCCCCCCACCCCCCCACCCCCCCGCCCCCCCCCCCACCACCCCCCCCACCCCCCCCACACCCCCCCCCCCCCCCCACCCCCCCCTCCCCACCCCCCCCCACCCCCCCACCCCTCACTCCCCCCACCCCCCCACCCCCCCCCCACCCCCCACCCCCCACCCCAGCCACCACCCAACCCCCCCCAACCCCCCCCCCCGCACACCCCCCCACCACCCCACCCCGCCCCCCCCCCTCCCCCCCCCCCCCCCCCCCCCCAACCATTACTCCACCCCCCCACCACCCCCACACCCCACCCACCAACCACACCCCCCCCCCACCCCCACCCCGCCACCCCCCCCTCCCCCCCCCCCACCCCACCCCCCCCACCCCCGCCCCCCACCCACCCCCATCCACCCCCCAACCACCACACCCCCCCTTACTAGCCTACCCCACCCCCCTCCCCCCCTCCCCCCCCCCCTCCCCCTCCCACCCCCCCCCCCCACCCAGCCACCCCCCCCCCCCCCCCCCCCACACCCCCCCCCCAATCACCCCCCCCCCACCCCCCCCTCCCCCCACCCCCCCGCCCCCCCCCCGAACCACCGCCCCCCGCCCCCCCCGCCCCCACCACACCCACCACCCCCCCCCCCCCCCATTACACGCCGCCGCCCCCACCTCCCCCCCCCCCCCCCCTCACCCCACCCACTGCCCCACCCACCCCCCCCCCTCACCCCCCACCCCCCAAACCCCCCCCCCCCCCCACCCACCCCACTCCCCCCACCCCCACCCCCCACCCCCCCCCCCCCCCCCCCCCCACCACCCCCCCCACCCCCCCCCCCCGACCCCGCCCCCACCCCCCCCACCCACGCCCCCCGCCCCCCCCCACCCCACCCACCCCCACCCCCCCCCACTACCACAACCCCACCCCACCCCCTACCCCCCCCACCCCCCCCCCCAACCTACCCCATCCACCTCCTCCCGCCAACAGCCACCCCCACCTCCTCCTCCCCCCGCCATACACCCCTCGCCCCCCCCACCCCCCACCCACTCCCCCCCCCCCCCCCCCCCCCAATCCACCCACGCACACCTCCCCCCCCCCCCCCCACCCACACCACCCCCCCACCCCCACCCCCCCACCCCCCCCCCACCCCCCCTCCCCCCCCCCCCCACGCACACCCCACCCACTCCACCACCACCCACCCCCCCCACCCCCCCTACCGCCCCCCCCCACCCCCCTCCTTCCCACCCCCCACCCCCCCCCCGCCAGCCCCACCACCCTCCCCCCCGCCCCAAGCACCATCCCGAGCCCTCCTTCCTCGCCCCCCCACCCCCTCCCACCCCCGCACGCCCCACCTCGTGCCCCCCCCCCCCCACGCACGCTACCCCCCCCCCCCTCTCCCCCCCCCAACCACACGACCAGCCCCCCACCCCCTCACCCCGGCCCCAACTGCTCCCGATACCCCCCACCCCTTCTCCCCCCCCCCCCACCACCCCCCTCCCCCCCCTCCCCCGCCCAGCACCCCCCCCTACACCCCATTTACCTTTCCCGCCTCCGCCGACCCCGCGCATCCGCCAAACCCCACACCCCCTCCCCCGTCCCCGGCCTGGCCATACCCCACCCCTACACCCCCCCCCCCCCCCCCCCAACCCCCCACCCCTCCCCACCCAACGCCCCCCCTCCCCACCCCACAAAACCCCCCCCCCCCAAACGCCGCATGTGATTAGGCCGTGTGTAGTTAACCAAGATGCGGTTTAAGAAGCCTCTGTATGTCAATACTAGCTAAGACGATGTACACACATTTATATGATCTACCAATGTAACTTCTAAAAAAAAGCAATTCACTTCATCACTTTATATACCTTATATACACTTATACCACACTTCATTGCACTTAGATAAATCATTTATAACCTAATCATCAGTTACCCAACTCTCAGTAATATACACACATACCATTCTACACATGCAATTTTGCAACACATACTGTTATAGTGCATACACTGATATACATACATTATTATATAGCACATCATATACATCAGTTAACACTCACAGGTGATTTATCATACGCTGGCCGCTGCTCCAGCTCAGCAAGCATAGCATCAAAGCTTCGGCCCTTGATGTATCCGGCGGGATGCTTGGCAGTGTCTAGCGTGTCTTCCAGGCATGGCCTGATACAATCCCGCCGGCCAGCAAAGTTCACATTGATCGTTCACCGTACATAAGTGCACAGGGCGCTGGACAGGAACGCCCCAGCCGGTCCCAAATCCCGCGTCCCCTCCACGCCCCAACTTGCATGAAAGGTGCAATTGGCGCATTAGGGTTGCAATGGTCCTGATACATACCCCCCATACGGGTATACATATAGCCTATTATACACCATACATCATATATACACACACAACAGTATATACAGTCATCTACGCATACACATCAGCACTATATACACATACAGCCTATCTACGCATACCATTACAGTATATATACACTATACAGTATATACACATTGTACGCCATACATACCAGTATTAAACATACACGTAATACAGCAGTCCGCATCCACACATCAGTATATTACCATTCAGTAAGATACAGCATGATACCCTACACATACGCATATATACCTACACGGTATAAAGCATTCTACGCATACACATAAGCATATATACATACAGCTATATAAAACAGCATCATATCAATCTATACGCATAGATACTACACAAACAGTATACTACAGCATCTACGCCTCAGAAACATACAGCAGTATATACAGCATACAGAATCTAACTCACATACAGATCTAACGCTAGACACCATACAGCATTCATACACATTGACAGTATATATACACATACAGCATCTAGTTCACATATCAGCATATCGCGTACAAGCATGGTCCACATACAGCATATATATACACATACAGGCATCTTATCACTTAAGCATCTATTCAACATACAGCATTTCAGCATACAGTAAAAGCATAACCATACAGGCATATATCCACATCCATTATACAGCATATAATCAGCATAACACAATACAGTTATTAACACATATACACACTCGCCATACAATACAGAGCATATATCACACTACGCATATATACACTACATCATGTACAGCATTACGCACACATACAGATAATACTATAACAGCATTATATACCAGCATGTACCACTAATACAACATATAGGATAACACAGTACGTATACAGCATTACGTCATCCAGCATATATACACACATACATATATACAAGCATCTACGCAACACATACAGTTATATACAATACAAGTATATACACATAGTACCAACAGCATGATATACACACATACATTGATACCAGCATCTACGCAACACATCAGCATATATACACATACAGCATACTATTCACATACCGCATCTACGCATGACACTACAGCCATATATACATACACACCAAACACTCACACAGTAATATACATAAATACTGCCATGCCAACATACACACTGATACAACATACTACACATGCAGCCATAATACCACATATACTAACAGATATACACACAATAATGCACGTCAAAATTTCAACTTACCTTATGGTCCGGTGGGCGGTGGAGATTAGTTCGGGAGGGGACTCCCCTTCTGTTCTGAGCCTCAGTAGTGATGTACTGCACTGGGGGTGAGGTGGGGCGGTAGATAAATTGGGAGCGGGGTGGCGTGATGAGGCGGGCCGCGATCGATTAGATTGTGGCGCAGCACGTGGGCGGGAAAGTGCTGGCGCGCGGGAGGACATACCGATGGTGGGGCAAGTGGAGGGGCGGGGCCTGCGGAGGTAGCAGATGCCAGGGTGGGCGGCAGAGGGATCGTGGAGGCTTGAGGCGATGGGTAGATGGCATGGAGGTGGGCCAGGGATTGTGGCGAGCGTCCGGTGGTGGTGCGTGGAGGTCGGACGGCAGACTGGCCGAGCGGTGGGGATATCCGCAGCGGGGATCACTTATGTTGCCGAACTGTCATGTCATGGGTGTGCGGGGGAAGATGTGGGCGGCTCAATGTTTGGTGTCACGCAGGCGTATGATGCTGTGCTTGTTCAATGCGGGATGGGGAGGGGGCCGAGAACCAGCACTAGTACATTTTGTTTCAAATACATCACGGGCCCCTAGAAGCACGGGCCCCCCGCGTAGCAAAACCGCTTACGGTCTGCTACGGCGTATTGTAGCCATGACCACTGGAGAACAGATGACTGAGGTACTCCAATTTCCTACTCTATACAAAAACTAAATTTTTTTACACCACAGCCATATGTCACATAGTCTTGCATGCCTAGCAGTAATACCTGTTGCGTGCGTGCTGCAAAAGTGGTGGACTGTGTTGCCACTTAATAACATGAGCAAGATCCCAGTATCCCTTTTCCAGTGTCATCCCTGCTGCTCTAAAAATCACAGGCCTCCCCATTAACAACTGCCTGGGGAATCCACTTACCTTACAACGGGGTACACCAAGGGCCCATTCTCAACATTTCAGCCTTCCCCCTCTTCTTGATTCTCCCTGCTGGCCCTCATCAGCATGGATGAGCACTGTTCCTGTGGATCAAGCACCGTGACACGGCTGGTGTGCTGGCCAGCCACTGCGATCCCTGGTCCTGCTCCCACTGGGGGGTAATACATATTACATTAAATTCTTAAACTATTTAGCCCAAATACAGGATGGTACCAAGGCATGTCAAAAGAGTATATAGGGATAATACTTCTATTATAATACTAGATCTGTCATTAACCTTGCTTACAACTTTTTTTGGCAATCTCACAATGTATGACCGCGTTAACGCCTGTAACAGAAGTAATAAAAAATAAATGTCTAAGATGGAGCGACAATTCACAATGTAATTGTTTTGAGGAAGAGTGTGAATACTGTATGAATGCAACAAAATTATTCATTGACTGCGACTTCCAATATAGAACATCTCATCCTGAGACCCAATCCGATAGTCACTTGGTTTCACGAAATATTGAATATTAAGATTTTGTACAGTTTCCATTTTCAGTTCCACCAGGTGTCAGGTCTACGTTCCTGATTGGCAAATTGCAGAATCTCCTTTTACAGACTCGTGAAACAACTGGAATTTTTCAACAGTAGAGTGGTGGAATCTTAACCACAAAATCACTGCAGTTTTATCACATGCTGCAGCTTGCACAGTGTGGTAGAAATTCTTGTGCCTATCACCTGATACCAATGATTTCATTCAGAGACTTTCATGGGCCATATATATTTTAAATATACGATTAGTCGTTTAACACAGGCCAGTGTGTTTTAAAAAACTTGGCTTAGAATAGCAAACAACATGGAGTTGAAAAAAGAAAAAAACCAAATGTTTGTCTTGATTGAAACTAACTCATCTGCGTTTAATTTCCCTTGCTCTATCCACCGTTACA
Organism: Engystomops pustulosus; assembly: GCA_019512145.1. Taxonomy (NCBI): domain Eukaryota; kingdom Metazoa; phylum Chordata; class Amphibia; order Anura; family Leptodactylidae; genus Engystomops; species Engystomops pustulosus. The sequence continues at coordinate 46,096 of WNYA01000196.1, read as the reverse complement.
CTCATCCATATGCTCCGGGTTCTGTAATAGAAAGGGTGCACTCCCACACATTGGGTGCCTTATTTCCTAGCGGTGCGTGTTATCGCATTGCCGTCGGACTTCCTGAATTTATTCGGTATTTGAGCCACAGTGACAGGGATCTTAGCAGGGGACTGTGTCAGACAGCAACGTTTTTTGCCTGCAAACGGCGCGCGCACCTTTCATGTGACAGTAAATCAGGGGGGCGTGCCAGGGATGTTCGACTGATTCGGACTATTGCGGGTTAGGTTTCTAAATGACAATTGTGTGTCCAGACAAGGCACTTAGCATCACACCGGTAAGAAGATGTGAACTCCATAGACCTGAGCGGCGGAAGTGACACATGCAGTATATCAGCGCGACGAACAGTTGTGAATCACTGTAGCATAGGCGACGTACATGGACAATGCACTTTCAGGAAAACTCGACGGGATCGAGTAGGAGAAATTGCCATTTGTAGCCATAATCTATCGCTACTTTTTAAAAAATTTGTCAATATACCTTTAGAGGGATTTAACAGATGTAGAGAATTTCATTATTGACATGATGATTGTACACTGTAAAGTATCACCCCAAGGGTTGTATACATTACACGGGAGCTGGGTCCTAAAGGGCGTTATCCACGCAAAGTAGGCACCACCACCGTGGAGAATCGTTGAATATGGAAATAAATTTATGAAATTTAAGGAAACAAAAAAAAAACCCAAATTACCAATTAATTGCCAAACGAAAACTTACCGAGGGGGGCGCACAAGGGTGCAATAGCTAATCTTTTTCGGAGGTGGTTGGTTTGGCTTTTTCTGTATTTGAAAGGTATTGGAGGAACTTAAAAAATTTCTTTGATTAAAAGAACTCTCTTTAAGAGCTCATAGCCAGAACCTGCTGTCAGGCAAATGAAACCACCAGACATACTATTGGGAGAGTTATCACTGATAAGACCATCAGGGTCTTTAATAACTATTTTGGCCCTGGTAGTATAGAATGACCAGGGCATGACCTGGGGTAGGGCAGACATAGGCAATCGCCTAGGGCATCACCTTTGCTTGGGAATGGTGGGTCGCACGGTGTTGCTCTCAACTCATACTTACCTCTTAGTAACAGTAGACCAGCGTGTGCTGCCCCCACCATCAATGACTGTCTCTGAACTATGGATGAATGTGAGCAGGCTGCTTAGGGAGGTCTAGAAGGTGCAACAAGCGCCCCCCCCTCTACCTCCCCCAAAGCTCTCCACTCCTCTTCGCGATCGAGTCAGGACAGTGTTTTATTACTACAATTTGTAGCCTGTGTGATCCTGTGGTCTTCCAATTAAAGAGGTTAATTGGTCGTCTGCTGAGCCGACCACTCCCCCTGGCGTGGAATAAACAGACAGGCTGTCACTGTAGTCGGCAATGTGGAGGATTGAGCAGAGACGCCGTGTCGAATAGATAGCACAACAGGAAGACTTATGCATTGTCCTATCCTACCCGGTGGGTGACAAACGGGCATTTGGAGATCTAAAATGGTGATCTCAGGTGAATGGATGCCCAAGATATCACATTAAAGTGAGAAGATTTCAGGTGCGATTTTTATATATCAAAATCACTCCATGGCACTTTGAACAATTTAATATGCTGGACCACTACGGAAACCACAAATATATGATGTCATATAAAAGAGTGATGTCCCAGAGCAAGATACACGCCCTCTTGAGTGTACCCCCCTCGGAGATTATATAGTAGTGGAGAATTTAGTGCACAAGAAGCTGCTGACACAGTGAGTGCCGTCTGTGATGGTGGTTGTTCTTGAACAGCGGCTCTCACTTCGCTTGCGCGGACTCCCGACTCCTACTTACCTTCCCCGTCCTGTTCCCGTCCACGGCCATGCAGCGCGATCCCCTCTCCAAAGGTGCGCACGCACCAGCTTCAGAAAAGTTCGGCCCAGACATCGTAATTGACGACGGCCATTTAACCGATTTATATTAGGACCTGTCTCTCCTTGTAACCCTGACAGATTCTTTTTTGGTGCCTATAGCTAGGGTAGGAAAGGTTTCTGTCGGCACTGTTTGCGATATCCTGCATTCCCCTGCTGTGATTTCTTGTCCTGACATCGCTCCTGTGACTGCCCGTCCTGACACTTTCGCTATGTCCCTGACTCTGACCCTTGCTGCCTGTACTTGAACCTCCTGTCTGTCCCGACCACGCCGTGGCCTTATGATGCTGCACTAACTTGTCTGCCAACCTGGATGAAGTGCGCGCCTGTTGGAACATCCTGGTGGTACCCAGACGCCAGCAGCAACAACATGCTTGCAGGCGCCATGGCGGTACATTTGCATACAGTTCTTATCCATTGTAGAGTGTCCTTAAGGACAGTTCTCTGTTACTAACAAGATTGCAACATAGGCAAATTTTGGTGCCAATATATAACAAGGATCACTTTAGTTGTGGGGATAATAGTGTGAGGATCTGGGGAATCGGTTGATTAAACTTCAATGAGATGTAAGTTTCTAGACTGACTTGGGGCCAGCTGTGGAGTCCAGGTTGCAGGAGTAAGGGATGGGCAAGCGCAGTAATCGCCTACGTGCAACACCCTCATGTACAACTTGAAGGGTGAACTACCCCGGCCCTCAATAGAAATTACTCGTATGTGTAGCTTTAGATTTACATATTGCTGATTATGTCTGGAGTGATGTTGTGCGCCTGTCCTGTACCCTCTTCTGACGCCAGGGTGTGCTGGACACTAAGCAATGGTGCTAGAGAGGAAGCGTGCTGGCCTCTGTGGTGAGAAAGATAGCAATGGAGTGCAAGGGAGGCTGCAAGAGCAGTGGGTAGGTGAGTGAAGTACAATTCTGTTTTGTATATTCCTATTACTGGGGGCATGTGCTGGGTCAAAATACATACTCAGAAATGCGATATGGTACACAAAAGTGTAAAGTCCTGCCATCTAAGACGACAAGGTTATATACATATCTGAAATGATTCATGTAAACAAAAACATCGTATTTCATCTTAGTGGTCAGCTACTAACATCGTGTAGAAAACCGCTCCCGTGAAGTCTTGCTAACAGCAGAGTACAGACTGTACCCACACAGAGAGTTTATACCCATGAGTGCATCAGAGCATGCATTTAGTTTACATTCAAATATTTACAACCGATCCCCATCCAGTATTGTTTTTAGATTCATGCTTAGCTACCCCTTTTAAATAGTACAAAGAAAAGGTTACATGTTTATTCCTGACAATAATAGGGTTATATTATGCTGTTGCAATGTGGTTCCATATATCAGGGGCTGCTTAGTGCATATTATATGGTGGGTATGCCTTGGCTACATATAATACGGGATGGTATAAACTTGGGCTAGGCTGCTAATATAACTTGTGGTGTACATGTGCCTAGCTGACATATATACTTTGGGTATGTGCTAAGGCTACATAATCATGGGGTGCTAGACTATCTGGAAGGAGTGCCTGACATATATTACTGGGAGTTGAGCTTGTCTACATATATCTCAGGCCTGGGATGTGGCTGGCTACTAGTTATAACTTTGGGATGTATAGCTCAGTCTGAGGCATAGGCACGTTTAATATTATGAGTATCTGGACATTACGGGGGTATGTGTAGCTACCATATAATGCTGGGGGTATTGCTTGCTACATGTATACTGGGAACTGTGCAGGTTACATCTGGGTATCTAGGCTCATAAACTGTGGTATTACTGCAGGCTAGCTATATACCTGTGGGCATGTGATTGATGGACTCCCCTATACTAAGATAGTGGTGCAGGTTTTCTACATACTGGTGGACTTGTGCTGTGCTACTTAAGTACTTTGGCCATGTTCTCGGGCTCATATATACGGTTAGGGCATTTGCTAGCTACGACATATCACCAGGCGATATCTCTGGGCTCCCCTATTACGCATGGCATGTGTTGTGCCTATATATAGTTGGTGGCAGTGTCTATCTGGCTAGCACACTAGTATACTGCGGGGGAGTTTATGGGCTAAATCTTATACCGGAGGGGGCGATGTTCTCGGCTACACATATTGCGAGGTGCTAATTTGCTGGGCTATTAGATACTATCTATATACAGGCGGCCCGCTATGTAATAACATCGACTGCATACGACCCCTGTTAACAAAAGGACCTCTGGATATGGCAATGTATTGTACTTTCGCCTAGGACTACATAATAGCTCTTAACGTTATACAGGCTCTGTAATGAAGTTTATATGTTCTCTCTGGTTCTTATGACAACCCACATTGTTAAAAACCCATGTCACAGAGACCAAAAAGTCTGCTGCTGGATTAACAATGATAAAGTATAGAGTCCCTACTTACCTACAATTCAACTTAAGAACAAACCTACAGGGTGACCCTATTTGTATGTAACCCGAGGGACGCCTGTATATAATATACAAAACAGGAAAGTATCCAGCCCACTGTTTTCATTGCAGTCAAGTTACGCACAAAAAAGTTTCTTTTTTGCTCATAACATACAGCTCTGTCGCCATTTTAGACAGAAAAAACGAAATGAAGATATTTTGCTAAATTATTAAACAAGAAAAATAAATTCTCCCTAGTGATAGTATTGTGGCCCCTTGGATAATATTCGTCCCTTGGATAATTATTCGGCCCCTTAGCTCGCGATGTTGAGTAGAAGCACTTGGAAGCTGATGCAGCCAGATAGTATTCTCACCCTGGATTCGCGGGTATTTTAGCTGTGTGCTTGAGGTATATTGGGGCTCTTTACTTACCTAGGTCCATTCGTGATCCCGCGGCGCGTTGTCCAACATTGATCACGGAGACGGCGGATTGTTCACTAAGGTCCGTGCGCCCGATCATCCCTAGGTGTCACTGCTGCTGGTAGGCTCACACCGGAGTTGCCCTTCTATCACAGTGTATGTGAGCGCTATCTTGGCGACCTATACGTTTTTTTTGTTAAATCCGCATATTTTTCACGAATGCGTCGGCTATTTCGACTCAGCTACCCCCAAGTTTGCGTTGCGTGACAAGCTGGCGCAGATGCACCACAATCCGATCCCGGGGCGATTCGGCGCAAATCGGAAATATTCGGGAAAACCTGACGAAAATGCGTGTATTCGGAGCCCCATTGTCTTGTTGGAAGGGTTCCACCCAGTTGGTTCTCATCCAGGAGACTCTGTACTGCTTCCCATTCTCGTTTCCGCCATTACCCCAATGGTCCGTCCCCCTAGGCGTTGTTTCGCTGCCACCGCTTAACCAAAAAGTTCAAGACTTCGTGTCATCAACCACAGAATCTTATTCTCATAGTCATGGGCATCCTTCATGTGTTTTTTTCACACATTGCGGCTGTTTCTATGTTACATTAAATACAGCTGGACTACTGTATATTGGGGGAGAATGTGGCTGGCTACCTATATTGCTGGTGTTGTGGCTGAGTCCTATATGACTCAATCAAACTCAGAGGCTCATACTAATGAACTGTGGAAAATGAAGACTTAGTCGTGATGCTTAATAACTGCTATAACGACGAACAAATGGCTCCTGTATATGGTGCAGTTAATAAGTGATTTGGGAAAGCACGGGGGGGGCGGGAGTGGGGGGGGGGGATTTCGGCCAGAAGAGTAGTCTGACCATTCCCTGGGAATCACACAGGCATCTGTGCAAAATTTGGTGACGTGCAGATTCCTTTAACCGACATACAGACATACATTACACAGCATACTCCACCACACTTTACACACATACACCAGCTCTATAATGTTAGGATGTGTAGTATATTGTGAAAAAAGAACAAGTTTTCTGTGTGTGCTCACGATTCCCCTCGTACGTCAATAGTTCAGCTGTGCTGGTTGCTAAACCGCTGGTCTGGGTCCAAGGTCAAGAAATGCAGGACACAATGATGGAACAAAACAAAAAGCATCGGGACAGCAGCTGTTAAAAGGGAAAAAATTTCTTTCTTCCAAATCTTTTTTGTTACTGTAAAAAGTTACTCCTAAAATAAAAGGGGGGGTGGGAGATTGCTGGTATTTTTTTCCATCCCATTTTTCCGCATGTGTATTATTATGGGGGGACATATTATGTCTATTTGCACTGTTTTGACTACGTGTAAGCCTAATTGTAGATTGTAACCCTGCAGTTGCATTTTTATTTATGGGGGAGGGAATAGCGCCATTTCCATTTCCCTGCCCTTTAATAGCCCGAATATACAAGTGTTGCTAACCTTGTTACATAGGGAATGGTCCTAGGTTACCAAATGCCTTAAATCTGACTCCAAAGTAAATATTTTTCCCTTCTGTAGGGTCCATTGACATCTGCCTTATAGTACGCTTTTAAACCACCGGTCTTTATTTTTTGGTTTGGCTGACCTGATAAAAACTTTATTATTAGCTTTTATTTTTGAAACCACGCAGCATCAAAAAGCAAAAGTCACATTATCAAGGCAGACTTCATGAGATGAATGACCAAATACTTCCAGACATCATCTAGTGATGATCTACTACCATCAATCCCTCCTGATAACCAGGGACATTATTATACGGTAGATCCAGGCACCGGACTGTGGTAAGCCTTCTTCTAAATTGTTATTCCAGGCCTTGTCCCTTCTAAAATCAACTTTTACAATTATGCTAATGCTCTGAAGTTCGTTCGGTTTCGTTCCTCACCACTTGTGTATGTGGGGCACTTCTGGCTGGAATCTAGAGGCAGAGTGAGACTGTCAGCCTCGTAAAGCCAGATCACAGAGGGGTTAGAGTAGCCATTTCAGGCTCATTCATAATTGTAACAGTTGATTTTAGAAGGAAGGAGGTCATGGATAAAAAATATAGAAATGACCACCGTCACTTGCCTGATCTATAGTAAGTGTTCATGGTGTTATCCATGTTTGATTCTGATGGTGTTTGTTTCCTTTAAAAGAGTGACATTCCATATATACGATTGGGGTAAGATAAAAATTTAAAAATGCATTAAGCTGTGCTACACAATTTATTGATATTGTTTGTTGCCATGGTAAGAATTTAGGTTGTTGTTTCAATCTACTACAGTTGTTAGTTCTCCCCACCAAAATGAATTTTAGCAATATTCAGTAACAAGCAGTCCCCGGGTTACATACAGATATGTCTGGAGGTTTGTTCTTAAGTAATGTATGTACGTCGAACCTGTCACTATTTTGTCATGTAAGTTTAGACATTTTTTTTCGTTTGCCCCAGTGACAATAGGAAGTTTCAAATTTTGTGTAATTGGGGGTGGACCAAGAATATCAATACAGCTTCATTACATACACCTTTACATCTGATCCATGCAGTCTGGACTATCGTACGAAAAGCATCCAGAGAGCTTTCCCCGAGGTTCATAATGGGCCCGGGGGGCGTCTGTAACTATGGGTTTTGTCTGGAGTCGGGGTGTCCTAAGTGGGGACCGCCTTCAGACTCGAGTAGCAGCCGCCCCAAGATAATCCAAACGGGTAAAACCTATCTTTATTTTACTCGAAGTAAAGCCGAGTCGGGTTTTTCAGCACATTGTTTTGCGCTGAACTAGCTAGACTCAAGTATATATGGTATTTGATTTAACAGATTTGTAGACTGTGGAAAAATCTGATCCTTAAAATGCAAATATATCACAAATGTCAGAGATCATGTAAACCCAAATGTAATGAAATAATGGGATTTCTTTCTCAACATTTTCACATGGAAAAATCATGGATCTTTTGCATCCACTTGATAGTTAAACTCTTTGAGACCAGAATTATCTTTCTGCTTTACCTTTTACAAATGGGGGGGATTGACTGATACTTTTTTGCATCAATTTAATAAAAACAATTTGAACAAACACTGTTTTGAAAATGTGACGAATTGGGATACTTTCTCCTTATCAGTCGTTTTGTCAACCGGTCGTACAAAATCCTACTCGTGAGAGAGCATTGACCGCAGAACAGTCATCCCCAGTTTACGATGGCTGGGTTCGTAAGGTTTGTTCTTAGTTGATTGTAGTAGTCGGAACTGTAATATTTTTATATCTGTAGCTCAGACAAATGTTTTAATTGGTCCCTGTGGACATTGGATGTTTCAAAACATCCTTACGCTAGCGTGCAAGCCTGGACTAAACGAACTCATTCATAGAGCTCAATCACCAGAGTCCCGGGGCAGAGGTCCGCTGTACTAGGGTCGTCTTAAGTCAGAACCGCCTGTATACACTAGGACATATATAAATTGCAAAACAGAATTTTTGTGGAGTTAATTAAATCAGATTTTAACCGATTGGGTGACGCTTCAAGGGATCTGGCTCAGGTCCCATCAGTCAAGAAATCCAAGACAGGGAAGCGCACTTCCTTGGATTGCTGCTTCCCTGTCTTGGACACTAGGAAATATATTATATCATATGTGTATGATAACTTTGTTCATAGGATTAGTATAGAAATCAATACAATAGGGACTCGTGAGTTTTTACTAAGCCAACAGCAGCATCGGAGTAATCCTTGACTGTCCCTTCTGCCCTTCCAACATTTTAGATTTCGTCATGCAGATTGTTTCTGTGACCTGTGATGTAAATGGTCAATATAATAAAAAATAAATATTATAATCTTTTTTTTATATAGCGCACACCGATTAACGCAGCGCTGCAACAGTATCTTGTCAATCGTTATCTATCCGCCAATGGGGCTCACATCGTCATCCGAACCATAGTTTGATTGGAGTGTGGGAGAAACTGAAGGATTCCCTACAGTTCGTAACAGGATTTCCATAAAGAAGAAGATAACAGATAGGGAAGCCGCTAGGTAGGGTTATAGTAGACTTACCTCCCTGGTTTGGGTCATTAAATTGTTCTCGTAGTTAAAGTAAGGAAGATTCTGGTACTGGAATTTTGGCTTATTTTCCCCTTCTATAATATGTCAAGAATGTACCACATCTCCGTCCCAAAAAAGGGGAGTTAGCTTTTAACACTCAACTTTTAAATTAATACTTCCTCCCAAATAAACTATCAAACACATTCAGGGATGTCACTTGCTCTATGAATCCAGAACTTGTGTGCTCTGGTAGTGACACAATTAACATCTTTACCACAGGGAGCGCTGCCAGTTCCAGTCTCCGTTCTCTGAGTCAGGACGACCGGCCAATATTTAATGAATGCTCTCACACCCTCTCCGCCATAGCCACCCTCCAGGTCCCATGACTAACAGTTTAGCCGGCCACAGGCTTAACTGAGAGTCCAGGAAGCACGACCTTTCTCAGCATGTACACAGAGGTCACTCTAATGATTGCCTTGTTAGTCATTAGCCAGGCCATTGTCTCCATCTATGATCATCGGTCACGGTCGCCTCCTGTGTAATCAAAGGCTTGTATGGCTGATTTATAGCGCGTCTGGCTGCTTGTGCCCTCTGACTTGTAAACCATCATTCCTTTCTCTCTTCTCTCTCTATAATCACCATAAGCAGCCAGTGTTACCTGATCAAAAGGAATAACACCTAAGACAGAGCGTAAAGAGAAAGGAAACAAAACGAAGAAGAGCAGGAAGTACAAAAAAGGAAAATACAATACATAAAAGATAGGGAAAAAAACGGTAAAGAACAGGGAATAAAAATCGATTTTAAGTAGAAAAACCATTTCCCCATTTTTAGAATTCAGTTTTATGATTTGATTTAACCTATTTTTTCGTTACTTTTTTACTTTTGGGTTTCATTTCTTTGGGCCATGCCTCTACACAACTCATCTTTCTCTTTTATATGTATTTCCGAAAAACCTGTACCTTTCTTGTTATTTTACAATCCCTTTTTCGAAGCGGATCACACCACACCGCCCCATGTGCCATTTTACGTACAGCTGGTGATCTAAATGGGGTGACTAGAACTATAGGGTCAGGGAAGCAACTGATCCTTGTCATGTCCCTTAACACAAATGGAAAAATCTATTTAATTTAGACCTTTGCAGGGAGAGAATAGAATAATTGACGCGCGTGATGGGCAACGCAAACACTTTTTTTCTAATTTGGGCATAATTATGAGAATGACAAGGTGTTACCTGTAACTGATCTTGGTGGATTGCTAGAGTAAACAACATTCCCCCCTGTTTTAACATGAATGAATGTTTTTGCTTCTGATTTAATGAAAGAAAGACACTTCTAGCAAAGACTTCAGAAGCTCCGCAACAGCGAAACCTACAAGTCCCATTTTCTACGCATTCAAAGTCTTGGCCGGTGTCCAGCGCAGAATATTCTGGTCCTCTCTGTTACAGAGCAAATGGCAAATATAGAAGCACCATCTCCGTCAAAATACAAAAAAACGTCACCAACGTATCCCCTAATTGTGGGTATAAGGGTCCAGTGGGCTTTTCCGGCCGCGTCTCTTGTTTCTTAAACACAGCTACAATCTCTAGATTTGTAAGCTCTTGAGAGCAGCGGCCATCACTCCTATTGCCCCATGTGACTATTTTTTGCACTCTGTAATGTCGACTATTGTATACGTCCCCCCCAACCCTCAAACCCCTTGAAACGCCTTATATAATAGATTATTATTGAAATAATCTACTGTGAATGCTCTGACAAGCTTCAACACACAATCTGAATGACCTTAGAAGCGCACGTGATTATCTTAAAGTTTGAACCTACTAAACCCATGGGCCAGTAACATTTCTTATGGTAATTCCCCTAAGAACATGCTCAGGATTACACTTATAATAGGCCACCTGTCATCTTAAGGGTTGGTATTCATTCCGGCATACTACCTGTTGTCACTGAGAGGTGAAGGAGGTCCATTTGGGGACTGAGCAACCGAATCTGTGGGAGGCTAAGGAAAAGGTGGGGATGGAGCATGGGTGGGCTGTAGGGTATAAGGGTTAAGGAGTTAGCGCCTACCTCTACCCCCTCTAGTCTTTAGCTACTCTTTGGCACTGCCACAAGGACAGCTTGTTCCTGGGACTGTATACATAAGAGAAGACGGTGATGGCCTGTCTCAGCTATCCTTCCCTCACTCTATAGGATAACTTTCCTCTGTCTCCTCCTCTCCCTTTCTCCCTTTCACTTCCTCCTCTCTCTCTATTTCTCTGTGGTTTACTTATATGAACGTCAGGGAGAGGCTCCAATTCTCTCTCCCCTCCAAAAATTCCTGCTTCCTTCCCCCTCCTTTCGCTTCCCATTCGCTCTCTCCAGCTCTCCTCGCCCCTCCCAGATCACCCAGTCGGCTTTTAAGTAGGTAGGATCCACGAACTGCACTCTCTGTCTGGCTAAACAAGTAGCTGGGCTACCAGCACCCGGCAGCCAATCTTCCTGGGCCTCAGGACATGCGGCTTATAGCAGGTAACCCAACTTCCCCAACCGTTTCTGCACTCCTCTCTCTGCTGTGCTTCTGGCCGAGCCGTCTCTATCTGTGCTCCATCTCATTGCTTTCTCACCATTCCTTCCTCTCCTTCCTCTCTGGACACTGTCTTTGGCCATCTCTATCCCCCTCACACCGTCCTTCGAGAATTTTGTTACTTTAACACGTTTTGTCGTGCGTATGTATTCCAGAACTGTTGGTGTTGTTTCTTCTTTGTTTCACGCCTTTTAGACTCGATTTTCTTCGTGTCACGACCTTTTAGTTACTGAGTGACAACATATCCCTCATGTGCCATGCATAAATTCTGGCTAGACCCTTGCCCCACACTCACCTTATTTTAGGCCCTGGCATTATCCTTCTGCGTCCATGACCTATAGCAATAGATTTAATGATTATTATTTCTTTTGGATCCATTAGTATGGATATAAAATGATACACATAGTATAAAACGTCCTAATGTAAAGAAGAGAGAAAAGGGGTGCACAGAGAATTAGGTGACGACTGCATCCGTGCCATTTCAGGTGAAACATGAAAGGGGCCCCTCCAGAGACAGACCTGTTAAACAAGCGTTTCAATATCAAAGACATATTTGTGACATCTCTCAAGTTCCCCACCACTGAGCATTGACAGACCAACACAGGAACACGCAGCTTGTCTAACTAGCGGGCTTCGGGCCCCCCTGTGTGATCCTGACTGTATGCCTCATGCCTTCATCCCTGGTTCATCGTCACTACTTCCCTTCTTGTATTTTAACTCCTCTATCGTTTGTCTTCACACGTTCTTCTTCTCATCTTGTCCACTAAGTCAACTTCCGTCTCATCTCTCTATAATTAGCCCTCTTCGCCTCTCACTGAGGTGCTTCAAAACTTTTGCAGTTTGCTTTACTTTTATGTGTTAAATCTCATTTTCATTTGAATTTTTTTTTCATTCAAACCATATAGTATTTGTTTAATCCCCCCCCCCCCCCCACTTCCAGTCCTTTATCTCAGTTTTTTTCTCAGCCCATCCTTGGTTCTTATGTCACTTTACATCATTATGTTTTGTTTTCGTTTTGCTTTTTGTAACCTTAACGACTGTTCTATGTGGTTTCAATGTGTAAAAAAACGTTCTGGAGATCTTCCAGGGGAACCGTGTGAACAAAAATTTGAAGGGAAACACACTTTGACATGTCTTCATGTCTTCCTTTTTTCACACAACTCCAAAAAAAAAAACCCCTAGAAATCATACAATAACGGTACTTTACATGAAAAGATCATTCATGACTTTTTTGTAGGCGTGGTAATTGTCGTGACTTTTCTTGAACTTTGTTCTAGAACTTCTCTTTTCTGGAACTTTTTTTTTGTAACCTTGGACAAAGTTAATCTAATTCTTCCATAACCAAAGATACAATGTTTGGGAGTGAAGTGTTTAGAGTTGGTTATACGACAGCTACTATTAGCTGGTTTCTTTTTTTATACTGCCTAGAACCTCTCAGGTTTTTCTCCTCCTGTTGTGCATTTTTGCCATGGTCAAATGTTTTCTATATTTTTAACATGGTCCTTATTTTAGCCTGTTTTTTCCTTCTTTCTAAAAAGCGCACATGTGTCTTCCTATTACAAGTAGAAAAAAGAGAGGGACCAATTTGAGAGATAAATGGTCAAAAGCCGGAATACGTAATGAGCAAACAGGTCAATGTATTTGTTTATATTTGGATATTTTCATAATTCCGCTCGGTGACTTCATTCACATCATCCCCCCACATTTCCGATGTTTTTGATACTGAAATTTCACTTTTATTACCTGACATGTTGGGGGGGGGAAAACAAATTTTTAAAAACACCGAGTAAGTGTAATGTGGCACCAGGATCAGCAGGACACTTTGGATTGTATCTAGCAAATATATCACTTGTTCTTCAGTAAACTATCGACTAAAAATAGAATAAATCTATGGGGTCATTTTTTCGTTATTTATCTTCCAATTTTTTTAGACTTTTTGGCTCATTGCAAATTTTTCGCCCTTTTTGGAGACATTTTGAAATGTCCGTCAGAATCAATATCTAAGCATTTATTATCCTTCTGATTCCAGATGTGCTAAATCTCGCAATGACATTTAAATCATTTAAATTGTCTACCAAATTGCGTCATGTTTTTGCCCGTCAAAAAAAACTCCAGACTATACTTCTAAAATGGAAAGAAATTACTTGTGACATTTTTGAGACATTTGTAACAAATGGGTCCTCAAATGGGATCTTATAAAAGAATTCTCCATTTCACCACAAGGAAAAAGTGGCGATTGATAATACCAAAAAGCATAACTGAAAACGACAAGCAAAAGCAGCCAAAACAGAGATAAGATAATTACCCCCAATGTGTTTGAATTAAGAGACAAGAAGCAAGAGTATCTTCTCGTGCATATTCATTATGTTTCATCAAATGTATTAATTTATAAATTTTGTTTTTTATGAGCCTGTGCTAGATCTTGTTCTTTCATTGTGGTTGAAATCAACTCTTCAGTTTCACATCAAGTCCAGATACAATTCTGTTGTTCCGTAACAAATCAGATCAACAAATTTAGGGGTGTTTTATACTTTTCACTTATTTTGTAAGAAAAAGGTTTCCACAATTTTTCAGTTCTCACGTTGCCTGGAAAAAACAATCAGTAATTTGAGGGTATAAGCGAAACCTGCCTGAACCTGCTTTCTGAATAAACGAAACTCTGAATCTATCGATTAAACAAATAATAGGTTCCCTACTTGGCAGTCATGAGGATTTCTATACTATGTGACGTTCCATGCCCTGGCATCAAACATTGGGGACAAAAAAATAATAACTAATAACGCAGATACATAGTTTAAAAATTCTCAACTAAAGAACGGAAATGAAAATCATGCTGGTGGAAATTCTACCTAGGAAGAATTAATAGTTACTGTAAAAAAATAAAAGTTGACATTTCAGAATACTTGTTTTATGTACAGTCATTAGAAGATATATTGGTGCCATAATGTTACATTTCAACCTATTTCATATTGATTTTAATTTAAAATTTGTTTTTCTTTTTTTTTTCTTTTTTTTTTTGTTTTGTTCCCTTTACTGTCATTGTCTTGTAGTGTTTTTTTCTTACTTTCTTCCATTACCCCTGCACCTGTCTTTCTAAAAAAACTAATCTCCTGTTTGGCTCTTGTAACTACTGATTAAGAGGTCTCCCAAGAGTCCTCGTGCTATGCTGGGTCCCTCTTGGCGCCTCTTCTTCGATGATGCTCTAAACTTACAGACCCTCCGCTCGCAACGTCAAGTCAAAAAGGTTACGACCTCACAAAATACCTGAAGGCACCAACGTGCGCTCTCTGGCCGGCCCCATATTGGTACATCTTCTTTACTAGTTTTTGTTGCACTTCTTGTAGTTTGTTTTTGGAGCCTTGCATAACTTTAGTAATACGAAAGTGCCAAAGTATGTGTTATCTCTTCTCATTTTTTTGCCCTTCCCCCCATAATGTCTTGATAGATATGGTAAGAAGCAATTAATATCTGTTTCTGTAGGGTACTACTAAGAAGGTTTTTGTTTAAAGGTGCTTGTGTTATTTGAAAATTCTTAATTTTTATATGCGTGGGGGGTTTGGTGAAACATTTGTCAAATGACTTTATTAACATTCTGCCTAGTTTATTAAAAAAAAAAATCAAGCTCCACTTCCCATAGAGATGTGTGTATCCATTCTGTACGTGTGGTGTCTATGGAGGCTGGCGTTAGCCCACATCTAATCCCCGGTGTTTGGTTACACAGCTTCTGCGAAGGGATGTTACATGGAGGTGGCAGGGGATGTGGAGGGCGGACGGGTGTTGGGTAGGAGGACGTGGAGGAGGGCAGACCGGGAGGGGGGAGAGGGGGAATAGGCCGGCAGGGGTACAGTATGTGCCGGTTATGTTGCCGACTGTCATGTCAGGGGGTGCGGGAGAGTGGGCGGCTCCATGTTTGGCACAGCAGGCGTTACTGCTGTGCTGTTCAGAGGCGGGGGAGGGGCCCGGAAGAACAGCACTAGTACATTTTTGTTTCACATCCATCCCGGGCCCCTAGCAGCACGGGCCCCGTAGCAACCGCTACGGCTGCTACGGCTATTGTTACGCCACTGACCACTGGAACATGACTGAGGTACTCCCAAATTCCTACTCTACAACTAAATTATCACCACAGCCAACTAATTCACTAGTCTTGCATGCCTGCAGTAATAGCCTGTTGCTTGCTGCAGTGTGGACTGTGTCTGCCATTAAATAAACAGTGACAAAGATCCCAGTATCCCATTTTCCAGTGTCATCCCTGGCTGCTGCTAACATCACAGGCCTCCCCTTTAACAACTGCCTGGGGATCTATTACCTTACACACTGGGGGTACCCAAGGGGCCCATTCTCAACATTTCAGCCTCCCCCTCTTCTTGATTCTCCCTGCTGGCCCTCATCAGCATGGATGAGGCCTGTTCCTGTGGATCAAGCCACCGTGACACAGGCTGGTGCTAGGCCAGCCACTCCGATCCCTGCAGTCTGCTCCCACTGGGGTAACACATATTACATTTAAATTCTTAAATATTTAGCCCAAATACAGGATGGTAACCAAGCAGGTCAAAAGAGTATATAGGGATAATACTGTCCCTATTATAATACTAGATCTGTCATTAACTTGCTTAAAACTTTTTTGTGCAATTCAACAATTTACTGGATGAATCACCTGTTACAGAAGTAATAAAAAATAAATGTCTAAGATGGACGACAATTCAAAATGTAATTGTTTTAGGAAATGAGTGTGAATATGTATGAGGCAACAAAATAGTTATCTGACTAGTGACATCATTATTCCAATATAGAACAATCTATCCCGAGGACCCATCCGATGAGTCACTTGGTTTCAGAAGATAATATTAAGATTTTTGTACAGTTTCCATTTTAGCCACCAGGTGTCAGGCTACGTTCCTGATTGGCAAATTGCAGAATCTCCTTTTACAGACTGCTGTAAAACTGGAATTTTTCACAAGTAGATGGTGGAATATTAACACATGAAAATGTGCTATCACTGTTACCAATGATTTCATTCAGGACTGTGTCATGGAAGATATATATTTTAAAATATACGATTATTGTTAACCAAGGCAGTGTTTTAAAAAATGATTCAGAATTGCAAAAACATGGATTGAAAAAAGAAAACATGTTTGTCTTGAATATGAAATAACTCATCTGGTTAATTTCCTTCTCTATCCACCTGTTACATCATCCATTGCTCCGCTGTTCCTGTAATGAAGTGATGCTACTCACACACATTGGGGCTTATTTACTAAGGGTGCGTGTATCGCATTGCCGTCGGACTTCCTGAATTTTCGGTATTTGCGCCACAGTGACAGGGATTTAGCAGGGGATTGTGTCAGACGCAATCGTTTTTTGCTGCAGCGGCGCCGGCTTTCATGCGACAGAAATCAAGGGGCGGGCCAGCGGATGTTCCGACTGATTCGGACTGATTGCGGGATTTTACATTCAAATTGTGTCGCAAGACAATGCACTTACATACACCGGGAAGAAGATGGTGAACTCCAGCAGACCTGAGCGGGGAAGTGACACATGCAGTATATCAGGCGCACGAACTTCGTGAATCACGGCATAGCGCATTATACATGGACAATGCACTTTCAGGAACTCCGAGGGATCGAGTAAGTAAATGTGCCCATTTGTAGCTAATAGTACCTCTTTTTAAAAAAATTTGTAATAATGACCTTATAGAGGGTTTACAGAGTAGAATTTCATTATTTGCAGATGATATGTAGCACTGTAAAGTTATCACCCTCAAGGGTTGTATAACATTACAGTGGAATCTGGAGTCTTAAAGGCGTTTTCCCACGAAAGGTAGGCCTCATCCACAGTGGAGAAATGTGAATATGAGAAATAAAATATGAAATTTAATAAAACAAAAAAACCCCATAAATTACCCAATTAAATTGCAAACGAAAATTACAGGGGGGCGCACAAGTGGGCAATAAGCTCATTTTTAGGGGGTTGGGTTTGGCTTTTTCTGTATTTGAAAATGTATTGGAGGAACTTAATAAAATTTATTTGATTTAAAAGAAACTCTCTTTAAGAGATCAGAGCCAGAAAACTGCTGTCAAGGCAAATGAAACCACAGAATATATTGGGAGAGTTATCACTGATAAGACCTCACATGGAGTACTTTAAACTATTTTAGGCACTGGTATATAAGAAGGACCAGGGCAGGACGAGGGGTAGGCAGACATAGGCAATCGCCTAGGGCATCACCTTTGCTTAGGACTGGTGGGGCGCAGGTTTGCATCTCACTCATACTTCCTCTTAGTAATCAGTATACCATGATTGTGCTGCCCACCACCATCACTGACTTCTCTGAACTATGGAGAATGTGTGCAGCAGGATGAGGAGAGGTCAGAAGGCACAAGCGCCCCCCACTCTTACCTCCCCCAAGCTCTCCACTCCTTCTCTGCATCAGTCAGGACAGCTGTTTTATTACTAAAATTATGTGGCCTGTGTGATCTGTGTGTCCTCCCATTAAAGAGGTTAATTGTTCGTCTGCTGAGCCGACACCCCTCCTGTGCGTGGAATAACAGACAGGCTGTTACTGTAGTCGGACAAGTGAGGATTGAGCAGAGACATGTATAGAAGCAAAACAGGAAGACTATACGATTGTCCTATCCACCCAGGGGGTGACAAAATGGGCATTTGAAGAATCTAAAATTGTGTTTCTAGGTGCAATGGATCCCAAGATATTCACATTTAAAGTGAGAATTTCAGGTGCGATTTTTATATATAAAAATCACTCCAGATGGCACTTTAACAATTAATATCTCCTGGAAACACAAATATAGATTCATATAAAAGAGGATCTCACAGAGCCAAAGATACAGCCCTCTGAAGTGTACCCCCCTCCAGATTATATATAGGGAGAATTTGCTGCACACAGAAGCTGCTGCGCTAGTGAGGTGCCGTCTTGTGATGTGTTGTTCGTGAACAAGCTGGCTCCACTTTCGCTTGCGCGACTCCCGCGCCTCTTACCTGTCCCCGCTCCTGTTCCCAGTCCTACGGCCATGCAAGCGCGTCCCCGTCTCCAAGGGTGCGCACGCACCAGCTTCAGAAAATTTAAAGGCCCAGCACATCGTTAATTGACGCTGGCCATTTAACAGAATTCTATATAGACCTGTCTCTCCCTGTACACCCTGACAGATCTTTGTGCCTCATAGCCTTAGAGAAAGCTTGTCTGATGCACTGTGCGATTATCCTGATTCTCTGCTGTGATTCTGTTCCTGACCTCGCTCCTGTGCTGCCCGTCCTGACCTTTCGCTATGTCCCTGACTCTGATCCTGTGCTGCCTGTCTTGACCTCCTGTCTGTCCCCGACCACGACCGTGCCTTATGATGCTGCACTACGTCTTGGCTGCCACCCTGGATGAAGTCGCGCCTGTGGAACAACCTGGTGGTACCACGCCGCAACAAGTCCAACATGCTTTGCGGCAGGCTCATTTGCATACAGTTCTTCATCCATTGGTAGATGTCCTTTAAGGACAGGTTCTGTTCTACAAGATTGGCACATAGCAAATTTGGTGCCAATATATAAAAAGGATCACTTTAGTTGTGGGGATAATAGTTGAGGATCTATGGGGAATCGGTTGATTAACTTCAATGAGATGGTAAGTTCTAGACTGAACTTGGGGGAAGCTGTGGGTCAGTGCAGGGAGAAGGGATGGGCAAGGGCAGTAATCGCCTAGGGCAACACCCTCATGTACAAACTTGAAGGGTGCTACCCCGGCCCTCAATAGAAATTATCGGTATGTGTAGCTTTATGATTTACATATTGCTGATTACTGTCAGAGTGATGTTGGCGCTTCCTGTACCCTCTCTGACGCCCGGGTGGTGCTGGACACTAAGCAATGGTGCTAGAGAGGAAGCTGCTGGCATCTTGTGTGAGAAGAAGCATGGATGCAAGGAGGAGGCTGCAGAGAGCGTGGGTAGGTGAGTGTACAATTTCTGTTTTTATATTCATATACTGGGGGCATGTGCTGGGTCAAAATACACTAATCAGAAATGCGATATATGGTTACACAAAAGTGCTAAATGCCTGCCACTAAAGCGACAGGTTAGTAATACACTATCCTGGAAAATAGATTCAGTAACAAACAAACACTATTTCATCTTTAGCTGGTACAGTCTATACCATCGTGTAGAAAACTCTCCCACTGTGAAGACTAACAGAGGCTTACAGACTGACCCACACAGAGAGTTATACCCCATAGTGATCAGAGCAATAATTTAGTTACATTCAAATATTACAACCGATTACCCCATCCAGTTGTGTTTTTAATTCACTGCTTACACCTTTTTAATATATACAAATAAAAGGTACATTTTATTCCCTGACAAATGGGTTAATTATGCCTGTTGGCAATTGTGGTTCAATATTACTAGTGGGCTTGGCCTGCATGATATACTGGGGTATGCTGCTTGCGACATATATACTGGGGATTTGATAGGCTACATATATACTGTGGGTATGTGCTCCGGCAAATATATACTTTGGGTATGGGCTAGCTAATTATACTTTGGGATGTGCTAGGCTACTATATCTGGGGGGATATGTGATAGGCTACATATATACTGGGGGTATGTCGGCTCTCATATATATGGGGGTATGTGCTAGGCTACATATATACTTTGGGTATGTGCTAGCTACAATACTACTACTGGGTAGTGCTATTGGTTGTACAGATCATCTGCGGGGTATGTGCTAGGCTACATATATACTGGGGGTATGTGCTAGGCTACATATATACTGGGGGTATGTGCTAGGCTACATATATACTGGAGGTATGTACTAGGCTACATATATACTGGGGGCATGTTGGGGCAGTCTGATGGACTACCTCTATACTAGAGATAGTGTGCAGGGTTTTCTATATACTGGTGGCTTGTGCTGTGCTAACTTTATACTTGGGGCATGTTCTGGGCTACATATATACTGGAGGCATTTGCTAGCTTACACATATGCAGAGGGCATATACTGGGCTCCCTATATACTCATGGCATGTGTTGTGCTACTTATATAGTGGTGGGCATGTCCTGGGCTACATATATACTGGGGGGAGTTTACTGGGCTAAATCTATACAGGGGATTGTTCTCGGCTACATTTATGCTGGGTGCATTTGCTGGGCTATATATATATGCTATATACAGGCGGTCCCCTACTTAAGAACACTCGACTTGCATACGACCCCTAGTTACAAACGGACCTCTGGATATTGGTAATTTATTGTACTTTAGCCTTAGACTACAATAATCAGCTGTAACAGTTATCACAGGCGTCTGTAATGAAGTTTTATTGTTACTCCTGGTTCTTATGACAACCCAACATTTTTAAAAACCAATTGTCACAGAGACCAAAAAAGTTCTTGCTGGGATTACAATGATAAAGTATAGAGTTCCGACTTACATACAAATTCAACTTAAGAACAAACCTACAGACCCTATCTTGTATGTAACCCGGGGACTGCCTGTATATATATATACACAAACAGGAAAGTATCCAGCCACTCTGTTTCATTGCAGTCAATTGGTACCATCAAAAAAGTTTCTTTTTTTGCTCATTAACATACACTCTGTCTCCATTTTGACAGAAAAAAACTGAAATGAAGATATTTTTGCTAAATTATTAAACAAGAAAAATTAAAATCTCCCCTCGTGATAAGTATTTGGCCCCTTGGGATAAGTATTCGGCCCTCTGGATACGTATTCAGACCCTTTGCTCAGTGTTGAGTAGAAGCAGCTTTGGAGCTGATGCAGCCAGCAAGTTTCTCACCCCTGGATTCGGGGGTTATTTTAGCTGTGTGCTTAGGGTAATTGGGGCTCATTTACTTACCAGGTCCATTCGTGATCCCGCGGCGCGTTGTCCAACATTGATACGGAGACTGCCGGGATTCACTAAGGTCCGTGCGCCCGATATCCACTAGGTGTCACTGCTGCGCTGAGGTCCACCGGAGTTCACCTTCTTCATCCCAGTGTATGTGAGCGCTATTCTTGCGACATAAGGTTTTTTTTAAATTCCGCATTTTTTCCGAATGCGTCGGGTTTTCCGACGGCCACGCCCCCAATTTCTGTTGCGTGAAAGCTGGCGCCGATGCACCACAATCCGATCCCGGGGCGATTCGGCGCAAATCGGAAATATTCGGGAAACCTGACGAAAATGCGTGATTCGGAGCCCCATTGTCTTGTTGGAAGGTTCCACCCAGTCTGAGGTTCTCATCCAGGAGATCTCTGTACTTGGCCCCATTCATCTTTCCTTCCATTACACCCAATGGTCCAGTCCCCCATAGGGTGGTTTTCTCCACCGCTTAAACCAAAAAGTTCAAGCTTCGTGTCATCAGACCACAGAATCTTATTTCTCATAGTCTGGGATCCTTCATGTGTTTTTTGCACACTGCATGCGGCTTTCATATGTTTAATTAAATACAGCTGGACTACTGATATATTGGGGGAATGTGCTGGGCTACATATATGCTGGGGGTTGTGCTAGGTCCTATAGTGACCAATCAAAGCTCAGAGCTCATACTAATGACCTGTGGCAAAATGGAAGCTTAGCTGTGATTGCTTAATAACTGCTAAAACAGACAATGGCTCCTGTATATGGTGGTTAATAAGTGGATTTTGGAAAGCACGGGGGGGGGGGGGGGGGGGATTTCGGCTCAGAATGAGTCTATGACATTCCCTGGGTCACACAGAGCAGCTGTGCAAAATTTGGTGACGGTGCAGATTCCTTTAACCGACATACATACATACATACACACATACATCCACACACTTATACACACATACACTCAGCTCTATATATTAGGTGTGTAGTATTTTGAAAAAAGAAAAAAGTTTTTGTGTGTGCTCACCATTCCATTCGTACGTCCAATAGTCAGGCTGTGCTGGTTGCAAAACCGCTTGGTCTGGGTCCAAGGTCAGAATATGCAGGACAAAATGGATGGAAAAAAAAAAAGATCTGGACAAGCAGCTGTTAAAAGGGAAAAAAATTTCTTCTCCAAATCTTTATTTGTTACATGTTAAAAAAGTTACATCACTAAAATTAAAGGGGGGGGGGTGATGCTGGTATTTTTTTCCATCCATTTTTTCCTGCATGTGTAGTATTATGGGACATATTATTCTATTTGCACTGTTTTTACTACTGATAAGCCTAATTGTAGATGAACCCTGCAGTTGGCCTCTTTTTATTTAATGGGGGAGGGAGCCATTTCATTTCCCGCCCTTTAAATAGTCCCTGACTATGACAAGTTGTTGCTACTATTTTACATAGGGAAGGTCTAGGTTACCAAAATGCCTTAAATCTGACTCCGAAAGTAAATAGTTTTCCCTTCTGTGGGTCCATTGACATCTGCCTTATAGACGCTTTTACACCTTTTTTATTTTTTGGTTTGCTGAACTGATAAAAAACTTTATTTTAGCATTTTATTTTTGAAGACCACCAGATAAACAAGCAAAAGTCAATTATCAAGGGAGACTTCATAGGAGCTGAATGACCAAATACTCCAGACATCATCTAGTGATGATCTACCATAAAAATCCATCCTGATAAACCAGGGACATTAATTATACTGTAGATCCAGGCACCAGGACTGTGGTAATCTTCTTATAATTGTTATCCATGGCCTTGTCCTTCTAAAATCAACTTTTACAATTATGCTAATGCATCTGAAGTTCGGTTCGGTTCGGTTCCTCACCACTTGTGTAGTGGGCACTTCCTGCTGGAATCTCAGAGGAAGAGTGAGACAGTGTAGCAGTCTGTAAAGCCAGATCACAGAGGGGTTAGGGTAGCCATTCAGGCTCATTAGCATAATTGTAAAAGTTGATTTTAGAAGGAAGGAGGTCATGGATAAGAAATATAAGAAGATGACCACAGTCACGGTGCCTGGATCTATGAGTAAGTGTTCATGGTTTATCCATGTTTGATTCTGATGGTTGATTTCCTTTAAAGTGAAATTCCATATATACGATTGAGGGTAAAGATAAAAATTAAAATGCAATTAGCTGCTGCTACTACAATTTATTGATATGTTTTGCCATGGTAAGAATTTAGGTTGTTGTTTCAATCTACTACAGTTGTTAGTATATCCCACCAAAAATTAATTTTACAATAGTTACAGTATACAGGCAGTCCCCGGGTTACATACAAGATAGGGTCTGGAGGTTTGTTCTTAAGTTGAATTTGTATGTAAGTCGAAACTGTATATTTTATAATGGAAGTTTTAGACAATTTTTTTTCTTTTGCCCCAGTGACAATAGGAGTTTCAAAATTTTTGGTGTAATTGGACCAAGAATTATCAATAAAGCTTCATTACAGACACCTTACAGCTGATCATTGCAGTCTGGGACTATAGTAAAGCATCCAGAGAGCTTCACCAGAGGTCATAATGGGCAGGGGGGTCCGTCTGTAACTATGGGTTGTCTGTAAGTCGGGTGTCCTTAAGTAGGGGACCGCCTGTATACTCGAGTATAAGCCGACCCAAGTATAATCCAAACCGGGTAAAACCTATATTTATTTTACTCGAGTATAAGCCGAGTTCGGGTTTTCAGCACATTGTTTTGCGCTGAAAAACTAGGCTTATACTCAAGTATATATGGTATTTGATTTTAAAAGATGTTTTAGACTGTGGAAAAATCTGATCCTTGAAATATGCTAGAAATATATCACAAATGGTCAGAGATCATGTAAAACCCAAATGTAATGAAATAAATGGGATTTCTACAACATTTTCACATGGAAAAATCATGGATCTTTTGCCATCAACTTGGATAGGAAACTCTTTGAGAATAATTATCTTTCTGCT
Source organism: Engystomops pustulosus (assembly GCA_019512145.1). NCBI lineage: Eukaryota > Metazoa > Chordata > Amphibia > Anura > Leptodactylidae > Engystomops > Engystomops pustulosus. The sequence continues at coordinate 21,965 of WNYA01000196.1, read as the reverse complement.
TGTTACTTTTTTGACAAATGGGGGATTGACTGATAGATTTTGCATCAATTTAATAAAAACAATTTGATACAAAACACTGTTTGAAATGTGATCGAATTTGGATACATTTCTCCTTATCAGTCGTTTTGTCAACAGGTTCTGTAACCAAAGATCAACTCTTGAGGAGCAAATTGACGCAGAACAGGTAGATCCCCAGTTTACGATGGATGGGTTCTTTAGGTTTGTTCTTAAGTTGAATTTGTATGTAAGTCGGAACTGTATATTTTATAACTGTAGCTCAAGACAAAATGTTTTATTTGTTCCTGTGACAATTGGATTTTCAAAAATCCTTACAGCTGATCATTGCAGCCTGGGACTAACGTAACTCATTCAGAGAGCTTCACCAGAGGTCACAGGGGGCAGAGGTCCGTCTGTAACTAGGGGTCGTCTGTAAGTCAGGAACCGCCTGTATACACTAGGAAATATATAAATTGCAAAAAACAGAAGTTTGTGGAGTAGGTAATCAGGATTGTAATCCGATGTGGGTACAGGCTTCAAGGGATCTGGCTCAAGGTCCCATCAGTCAAGAATCCAAGACAGGGAAGCAGCACTCCTTGGAGTGCTGCTTCCCTGTCTTGGACACTAGGAAATATATTATATCATATGTGTATGATACTTTGTTCATAGGGATTAGTATAAATCAATAGGGACTCGTGAGTTTTTACTAAAGCCAACAGCAGGCATCGGAGTAATCCTTGGACAGTGGCTCCTGTCTCCCTGCCACACATTTAGATTTCTGTCACTGCAGATTGTTCTGTGACCTGTGATGTAATGGTCTAATAATAATAAATAATAGTAATAATTTTTTTTATATAGCGCACACAGATTACGCAGCGCTGCACAGATCTTGTCAAATCGTTATCTATCCCCAATGGGGCTCACAATCTAATCATCCAACCAGTATGTTTTGGAGTGTGGGAGAAAACTGAAGGATTCCCTACAGTTTCGTAACAGGATTTCCAGTAAACTTACATCCCTGGTTGGGTCATTAAATTGTTCTCGTAGTTAAAGTAGGAAGATTCTGGTACGGGAATTGTGGCTTATTTCCTTCTATAATATGTCAAGAAAATGTACCACATCTCCTTCCCAAAAAAAGGGAGTTATAGCTTTTAACACTCACTTTATGACTTCCCAAATAAACGTATCAAACAATTCAGGAAGGTCACTTGTCTATGAATCCATAACTTGTGTCGCTCTGGTGAGTGACACAATGTAACATCGTGACCACATGGAGCGTCTGCCAGTTCCCGTCTCTTCTCTGAGTCAGGACGACCGGCCAGATATTTATGAATGGCTCTCACACCCGCTGCCGCCATAGCCACCCTCCAGGTCCCATGACTAACAGGTTAGCCGGCCAAAGGCTGAATGAGAGTCCAGGAAGCACGACCTTTCTCAGCATGTACACAGAGGTCACTCTAATTATTGCCTTGTTAGTCATTAGCCAGCCATTGTCTCCATCTATGATCATCTGTCAACTGGTCGCCCTCCTGTGTATCACAAGGCTTGTATGGCTGATTTATAGCGTCTGGCTGCTTGTGCCTCTGACATGTGTATAACTCATTCCTTTCTCTTCTCTCTCTATAATAACACCTATAGAGCAGCCATGTGTTACCTGATCAAAAGGAAAACACAGAAGACAGATAGTGAAAGAGAAAAGGAAACAAAACGAAGAAGAGCAGGAAGTACAAAAAAAAGGAAAAATAAAATACATAAAAGATAGGTAAAAAAAAAACTTTAAAAGAACAGGGAATAAAAAATAGAATTTTAAGTAGAAAAACAATTTCCCAGTTTTTAGAATTCTAGTTTTATTGATTTGATTTAACCTATTTTTCGTTACTTTTTACTTTTGGGTATTCATTCTTTGTGCCATTGCCTCTAACACAACGTCATCTTTCTCTTTTATATGTTTTCCGAAAACCTGTACCTTTCTTGTTATTTTACATCTTCGAAGACGGATCACCCACCGCCCCAGGGTGCCATTTTTACTTACAGCTGGGGATCTAAAAATGGGGTGACTAGAACTATAGGGTCAAGGGAAGCAACTGGATCCTTGTCATGTCCCTTAACACAAATGGAAAAACTAATTTAATTTATAACTTTGCAGGGAGGAGAATAGAATAATGTGACGCGCGTGATGGGCAACGCAAACACTTTTTTTCTAATTTGGGCATAAATTATGAAGATGAGCAGAGGTGTTACCTGTAACTGATTTGGTGGATTGCTATGAGTAGAACAACAATTCTCCCCCTGTTTACATGAATGAATGTTTTTGCTTCTGATTTAAATGAAAGAAAGACACTTCTAGCAAGATCTTCAGAAGCTCCGCAGACAGCGAAACGCTACAGTCCATTTCTACGCATGCAAATGTATTGGCCGTGTTCACATCTGCAGGAAATATTTCTGTGTCCTCTCTGTTACAGGAGCAGAATGGCAAAAATATAGAAGCACCATCTCCGTCAAAAGATAAAAACGTCAACCAACGTATCCCGCTAATTGTGGTAGTAGGGTCCATTGGGCTTTTCCGGCAGCGAGTCTCCTGTTTTCTTAAACACAGACTACAATCTCATAGATTGTAAGCTCTTGAGAGCAGGGCCATCACTCCTATTGCCCCATGTGACTATGTTTTTACTCTGTAATGTCTATATTTGTATACGTCCCCCACAACCCGTAAAACACATTGAAACGGCATTATATTAATAAAGATTATTATTGAAATGGAATCTACTGTGAAGGCATCTGACAAAGCTTCAAACACACATATGAATGAAGCCTTAGAAGCTCACGTGATATCTTAAAGTTTGAACCTACTAGAACAAGGGGACAGGTACATGTTCTTATTGGTATTCCCGAAGAACATGGCTCAAGGATTACACGTTATAATAGGCCAACCTGTCATCTTAAGGTTGGTATTCATTCTGCATACTACCTGTGTCACTGAGAGGTGAAGGAGGTCCATGTTTGGGCGCCTACCCCCTCATAGTCTTTAGTCTACATCTTTGGCACTGCCACAAGGGACAGCTTGTTTCTGGGACTGGTAGACATAAGAGAAGACGGTGATGCCTGTCTCAGCTTATCCTTCCCTCTCAGCCTCCTATAGATAACTTTTCCTCTGTCTCTCCCTCCCTTTCTCCCTTTTCACTTCCTCTCTCTCTCTATTTCTCTGTGGTTACTTATATGACGTCAGGGGAGAGGCTCCAATTCTCTCTCCCTCCCAAAAATTCCTGCTTCCCCCTCCTTTCTCTTCCATTCGCTCTCTCCTCCTCTCCCTCCCCCTCCCACAGATCACCCAGTCTGGCTTTAAAGGAAGGTAGGAGCAAGAAATGGCACTCTCTGTCCTGGCTAGAAAACAGAGAGCTGGGCTACCAGCAACCGGCAGCCAATAACTTTCCTGGGCCTCGACATGCGGCTTATCACAGGTACCCAACTTCCCCAAACTTTCCTGCACATCTCTCTTCTCTGCTGTGCATCTGGCCGAGCCGTCTCTATCTGTAGCTCCATCTCATTGCTTTCTCACTCATTCCTTCTCCTTCCTCTCTTGGACACTGTCTTTGCACCATCTCTTCCTCCCTCACCAGTCTTCTGAGAATTTGTTACTTTACACGTTTTGTCGTGCTTATTGTATTCCAGACTTTTGGTGTGTGTTCTTCTTTGGTTCACAGACTTTTAAGACTCGATTCTTCGTGTCACCTTTTATTTACTGAGTGACAACATATCCCTCAATGTGCCATGCGATAAAATTCTGCTAGACCCTTGCCCACATCTCACCTTATTTAGGCTGGCATTATCCTTCTGCGTCAGTGACCTATAGCAATATATTTAGATGTATTATTATTTCTTTTTGGATACACATTAGTATGGATGATAATAATGATACACATAGTAATAAAACGTACCTAATGTAATAAGAGAGAAAAGGTGTGCACAAGAAATAGGTGACGACTGCATCCGTGCCATTTCAGGGTGAAACATGAGAGGGGCCCCTAGAGACAGACACTTGTAGAAAAGTGTCAATATCAAAGACAGATTGTGACATCTCTCAAAGTTCCCCACCCTGAGCATTGACAGACAACACAGTAACACGCAGCTTGTCTAACTAGCTGGGCTCGGCTCCCCCTGTGTGATCCTGACTGTATGCCTCATGCCTCATGCCCTGGTTCAGCTCAGCTGACGTCCTTCTTGTATTTACTCCTCTATCTTTTGTCCTTCAACGTTCTTCTTCTCATCTTTGTCCACTAATGTCAACTATCGTCTCATCTCTCTATGAATTAGCCCTCTCGCCTCTCACTGAGGTGCTTCAACTTTTGCAGTTTGCTTTACCTTTTATGTTTTAATCTCCATTTTCATTTGGAATTTTTTTTTCATTCAACACCATATAAGTATGTGTTACATCCCCCCCCCCCCCACCTTCCAGTCTTTATCTCAGTTTTTCTCAGCCCATCCTTGGTTTCTTATGTCACTTTACATCATTATGTTTTCGTTTTGCTTTTTGTAACCTTAAGCTGAATGGTTTTCTTATGTGTTTCAATGTGTAAAAAAAAGTTCTGGAGATCTTCCAGAGGGGAACCGTGTGAACACAAATGTTGAGGGAAACACACTTGACATGTCTTCATGTCTTCATTTTTTCACAAAACTCCAAAAAAAAAAAAAAACCCCTAGAAATAATACAATAATCTGTACTTTACATGAAAAGATCATTCATGAATTTTAGGCGGTGTATTTGTCGTGAACTTTTCTTGAACTTTTCTTAGAACTTTTCTGGAACTTTTTGGTAACTTGGACAAAGTTTAATCTAATTCTTCTATAACCAAAGATACAATGTTTGGGAGTGAAGTTGTTTAGTTGGTTATAACGACGCTACTTTATCTGGTTCTTTTTTTATACTGGCCTAGAAACCTCTCAGAGTTTTTCTCCTATGTTGTCATTTTTGCCATTGGTCAAATGTTTTCTATATTTTTAACATGTCCTTATTTTAGCCTGTTTTTCCTTATTTCTAAAAAAGCGCACATGTGCTTCCTATTACAAGTAGAAAAAAAGAGAAGGGAACCAAAATTGAGAGATAGAAGTGTCAAAAGCCGGAATACGTAATGAGAAAACAGGTCAATGTATTTGTTTATTTTGAATTATTTTCAGAATTCCAGCTCGGTGACTTCACACATCATTTCCGATGTTTTGATACTGAATTTACACTTTTAGCCTGACATGTTGGATACACAGAGTAGATGTGTAATGTGGCACCAGGGATCAGCAGGACACTTGGGATTGTATCTAGGCAAATATATCACTTGGTTCTTCAAGTAACTGATCTACATAAAAATAGAATTAAATACTATGGGGGTCATTTATCTTTATTTTTCTTCCAGTTTTTTCTGTCTTTTTTTAGGCATTTTTTGGCGCATTACAATTTTTGCGCCTTTTTGGAGACATTTTGAAATGTCCGCCAATCTTCAATAAGTCAGTAAGACATTTATCTTCTATTCCAGATATGCTAAACGTCGCAAATGACAGTTATCATTTCAAATTGTCTAAAAATTGCGTCATTTTTTTGGCCGCAAAAAACTCCAGACTAAACTTAGAAAATGGAAAGAAATTACTTCTGACATTTTTGAGACATTCGTAAAAAAATGTCTCAAAAAGGGATCTTATAAAAAAAAATCCCCCATTTAACACAAGGAAAAAGTGAGATTGATAAATTACCAAAGAAGCAGACGGAAAAACGACAAGCAAAAAGCAGCCAAAACAGAGATAAGATAAATGACCCCCAATGTGTTTGAATTAAGAGAACAAGAAGCAAGAGTATCTTCTCGTGCATATTCATTATGTATTCATCAATGTATTATTTTATAGAATTTTGTTTTTTATAGAGCCTGTGCTAGATCTTTGTCTTTCAATTGTGGTGAAATAAAAACTCTTCATTTTCACATCAAGTCCAGATACAATTCTGTTGTTCCGTAACAAATCAGGAGCAACAAATTTTAGGGTTTTTTTACGTTTCACTTATTTTGTAAGAAAAAAGGTTTCCACAATTTTCAAGTTCTAAACGTTGCCTGGAAAAAACAAGCCAGTATTTGAGGGTTAATAAATGAGAAACCTGCGTGACCTTCTATTCTGAATAAACGAAACGTCTGAATCGATAATTACGAAATAATAGGTCCATACTTGGCAGTCATGAGGATTTCTATTACGATGTGACTTTCCATCCCTGGAAATAAAAATTGGGGAAAAAAAAATAATAAAATAATAATCGCAGATACATATTTTAAAAATTAATCACTAAGAAACGGAAATGAAAAGTCATGCTGGTGGAAATTCTACCTAGGAGATTAATAGTTACTGTAAAAAAAATAAAAGTTAGACATTTCAGAAGACGTTGATTTTGATTGTAACAGTCATATAGAAGATATATTGTGCCATATGTTACATTTCAGACCTATTTTAATATTGATTTTAATTTAATTTGTTTTTCTTTTTTTCTTTTTTTTTTGTTCCCTTTACTGTCATTTCTTTGTGTGTTTTATTCTTACTTTCTTCCATTACCTGCACCTGTCTTTCTAAAAAAAACTAATCTCCTGGTGGCTCTTGTAACTATCTGAATTTTAAGAGGGCTCCCAAAGAGTCCTATGTGCTATGCTGGTGTCCCTCTTGCATGCAGTCTCGATTGATGCTCTAAACATTACAGACCCTCTCGCTCGAACGTCAATTCAAAAAAGTTACGACCTCACAAAATACCTGGAGCACCAACTGCGCTCTCTGGCCGGCCCATATGTGAGTAGCATCTTCTTTTACTAGTTTTTTTGCACTTCTTGTAGTTTGTTTGTAGCCTTGCATAACTTTAGTAACATACGAAAGTGGCCAAATATGTGTTATCTCTTCTCCAGTTTTGCCCTTCCCCCCATATGTCTTTGATAGATAATGGTAGAAAGCAAATTAAATATATGTTCTGTATGGGTAAACTACTAAGAAGGTTTTGTTTAAAGGTGCTTTGTTATTTTAAAATTTCTTAATTTTTATATTGCGTGGGGGGGGTGTGGTGAACATTTTTCAAATATACTTTATTAACAAATTCTGCCTAGTTTATAAAAAAAAATCAAGCTCTTACCTCCCATAGAGATGTGTATATCCATTCTGTACAGTGTGTGTCTATGGAGGCTGCATGAGCTCGCATCTAATCTCCCTGTGTTTGGTTACACAGCTCTGAGAAGGGAGGATTAATCCCTTCACTTCCAGATTGATGTTTGAATATAGTGCTCATAGCATACTACAGCCGGGTAGAGAGCAAAAAGGGTTAACGCTCACAGCTGTGTAACAGACAGTAGAGGAAAGAGAGACCCGTCTTCAATCCGGTAGACAGAGTTGCCATAGCAATACAGAAGTAACATTGTAACCAAGGGGAATATTGAAGTCTGTTTCCTTACAAACTAAGGAGAATTTCTTACTGAAATGTATTAGAAAAATATCAAAATCATCTAAAATAAGAGTTACACTTTAAAAGCTTCAAGGTAATAATCTGGATTCATCCTGTTCATTAATAATGCTTGATAATAATGCATTGAAACAAGATCACAGACAAAATTATATAATGTACGATTTCAAATTTATAAAAAATTCTTCCATTCTATGTGACCTTGTCTACCTTATAGCTGTTAAAGGGGTTTTAACAGATTTCTTGATGTTGGTATCCTAACATTTCCCAGTTCCCTGCTGTTCCCTATATCCTGGTCAGTGATAACATCCTGATACAGTCATGTGACTGTTGCAGGCACTCACTACCTGTAGCGGTTAAACCATCACTACGGCCTGTGATTGGCTGCAGCAGTTACGTGTCAGCAGCGAAGGTTCCAATACAGGCACTTGTAGTGCGTTTTGGGTAACTGTTTAATAGAAGAAGGCTGAGGACAAAATGGAAAAGGAATGTTAGATATGAGGTGTATAGGGCGCTTTAGGATTCTTCTATTAAGTGATAATGACCGGGCCGGATTGGGAGGGGGGGTTACTGTGACTTCAGTCAAGGGCCCAGACAGAAATAGAGGCCTGGAGTCACAGAACTTCCCCCTTCCCGTAGTTATAAGCACGTGTATATAGAATTTCTACTGCATATAAGAAGAAGTCTTATCCATAACAATGCAGAATTTCATTGCAACCATGGATCTTATTTTGAAAAAATGTTGCATTGATATGAGCCAATAAACCTTCAGTAGTTTTCATTGGATTATTTGCTGGGTTGCTGTAACTTCTATTCATTTTGGACTTTTTGTAACCTTGAATTAGGCCGCAGTTCCTCACACCCACCACATATCCTTATATAGCGCTGCTGTAGAGACAAGTTGTTTTCCATTTGCTCTTCTAGTTTTATATACATTTGCCGTTACAGTTTTATTACCACTATTTCTCTATGGTCAGCCATGTAAAATTCTGAGCAGCGTTGAGGGTGTCGGAAAACATTCAGTAAACATTTTGTTCTATCTGTCATGACTCTCTATTGTTCTGTACAATGGTTGTTTGATGTCTCTTGTGCTTGGATTATTTTTTCTGATGCTTTGCTCTTTAATTGTGGATGCATAATGTCCACATCAACTTGTTTTACTAAATCAAATCAAAAGATGAGGGGGCACTGTCTCTGCCTGGAGAAAACAAGGTTTAATCACCAGAGGCGACAGGGCTTTTTTACTATGAGTACTGTCAATCTGTGGAATAGCCTGCCTCAGGCGCTGGTCACAGCAGGGACAGCAGAGAGCTTCAAGAAGGGTCTAGATGCCTTTTTACACCTAAATAACATTGATGGTTATGTTATATAGAATCCAATCCCTTCCTTGGTTGAACTTGATGGACATGTGGTTTTTTAACTGTATAAACTATGAAACTTTGTGATATTGTTTGTATTATATTTCTGTTATCTGCAACCGGGTGCATAAAACAAATATTTGAATAAATATTCTCAGTAAATGTGTAGTATTGGATGGGTCACTGAACATTTTGGTATTACACCAAAATTTAAAAGTGTTGCCAAACGGGAAAATTTGGACCCCTGCTTTTTGGGTCCCCTGCATACTTCCTAGTCCCTCTCGACAAACATGAAACGACTGAGGGGAGTCATCATTATGGCAACCGATTTGTCATCTGCTGAGTAGGACCAGGAATTTGAGACTGTTTGGCACGAAACGGCCCATCGTCTGTCACGGTCTGCTATCCGTCTGCATTGCCCCTCTGCTGAATAAAGTCTATGCCACGCATTTGGTGAGTGCCGCTTCACTGTTTTACTTTATCGTTGACGCCACTGCTTGGATTGGGTGCAGAGCACCCGTTGTGTGCAGCCCATGTTTTGGGTGAGAACTTGCACTTTGGGCGGTGTAGTCCTGCTGTGGTAGTGCCGGTTTACTCTCATTTTTAGACTAATGGATGACTGAGAAAATGACCAGTGGCAGTGCCGGACTGGCCCACCAGAGCATCAGATGATCCTCAGCTGGGCCCTGACCCAATAACAGACACCAGATGACCAGAATATAACCTAATTTGAAGGCTACTAACAGGGGTGTAACTTTAGGGGGTGCAGAGGCTGCGGTCGCACCCGGGCCCAAGAGATTTAGGGGGCCCTTATGTTGTCACTTTCCCATATGAGAAGATTAGTACTATAAACCATACGTTATAGTCGGGGGCCTGGAACAGACTTTGCACTGGGGCCCATCAGCTTCTAGTTACCCCACTGGCTACTAAGGTCGTCATCCCCCAGAACTATTTTATCTAGTTTGCCCAAGGACTGCATCATAGATATGAGTATTACTTATCTTTTAAACCCTGGTGGACCACAGGCGATCCGAGCAGAGATCCTACAAATCACACAACACGCATTGTACTAGGTGGATAAAATCACGGTGTTCATGTGAAGACATCAGGGTTGTACAACAACCCCCATATCTTTTGGGCAATGTCATTGCTATGTTATATTAATATCCCTCCACCGACCTTTCATGTGCGCTAATCCGCACTGTGACTCATAATAACACTTTATAGGATTACATAATAACCGCTGTGTATAAGCCGTAGATTCACAGCGTCTCAGTTGTACATTGCCTTTCGTGTTACAGGATGATTTTGCAAAATGGACAGGGAATAGTTTGGAAAAACACCCCCTAAACTGTGCAGAAATGATCTTGGCTGAAGAAATGAGAACAACCATATATGTTTCTATAGGGGAAAATATTGCAGTAAACAGTCTACTAAGCCAGGTTCTCACTATTATTTTTTCGGTAATGATGTACAGGTAATCCCCAGGTTATGTATAGGATCGGTTCTTAAGTTGAATTTGTATGTAAGTCGAAACTGCATATTTTATAATTGTAACTACAGCCAAAAAAATTCTTTTTTGTGACTATGACAATTGGATTTTCTAAATTTTTAGCTGTAATGGGATCCCGGATTATTAATAAAGCTTCATTACAGACACCGTACAGCAGATCATTTCAGCCTGGGGCTAACGTGATATATCCAGAGGGTTCACCAGAGGTCACAGGGGCAGAGGGGTCCGTCTGTAAATAGGGGTCGTCTGTAAGTCAGGTGTCCTTAAGTCAGGAACCATCTGTACTTGTACAATACTAGCAAGTTACTTTATTGTTTTGTTGGATTTTAAGGAAAGCACGTCAGTCTTTAATTTTCTAATAGTTTTCATTGGACTTTATAAAAAAATAAAAATGTACTCACCTGCTCTGGTGCTCCTGGTGTCCTGTATGTTTAGCTCCGTTCCGACAGCTTCTAGTAACCTGGCATGCCCACCGCCACCATGTCCGAGTGCCTGATAAAGTGCCGCGACATAGGGACGGGTGGGCGTCTAAGGCTGCCCAGAAGTTGTTAGAGCGGAGCTTCTGTGACCCTGTAAACATACAGGACCACGACCATGATGGACCGTGGCGCAGGACACCAGGAGCGCCGGAGCTGGCGCAGGGCAGGTTAAACCCTCCAGAAAACTAGACCAACTAATGTGAGTTGCAAAGTTGGACTTGTCAGTTGTATCCTGCACCAGATTCATCCTCTAGTATCTTACACAGGGATTAATTTGGAGCAGGAGATGTTTGTTTAGTTCTACTAGTCCCCACATCAGTACATCTCCCCCATTCTGTTTAAGCTTTCTAACCATTTACTATAAAGGTGATTTCCAGGCATGTGTAATGTGAGACAGAATAAAGTGGCTTCTGAATATGGGCACAATTATGCTCTGCCTCCTACTACCATTGTCCACATCTTTTACTGGATGCTCACTACTATGCTCATTTTCATACATCCTATAATTTACTGCCTGGCTCTGGTCACCAAAATTAAGTTTACCATCCACCAATACCCCCAAGTCTTTCTCTGCTGCACTATTACCAAGTATTTCACTGTTTAAAAAATATTTGTAATTTTTATTTACTTTACCCAATTACTGTACATTACCTTACATTTATCTACATTCAACCTCATAAGCCATTTCTCTGCCCAATCCTCCGGCTTCCACAAATCCTTGAAACCCCTCAACAACGAATACATCACAAGTCCGGTACAACAGTATGGACAGGGCTCACAGGCAAAACCCTCTGCAGTAATAACCCTGATTGGTGCTGGCATTGACTGCTGCCAGCAAAGCTGAGTAATCAAACTCCCGACGGGTAAATTACCCTAAGGGGTCTAAAAAAATAGAAAAACATTTTTTATACATAAATCATTAAATAAAAATCAAAGTTCAACTCCCCCTGTTAGGTATCACAGCAGTGGGGTAACTATAAGCTGATGGGCCCCAGTGCAAAGTCTGTGCCTGTCCCCGACTATAATGTACGGTTTATAGTAATAGTCTTCTCATATGGGAAAGTGACACCATAAGGGCCCCCTAAACCTCTTGGGCCCAAGTGCCATCGCAACCTCTGCAGCCCCTCAAGTTACGACCCTGTATCACAGTGTACCAAAAGTGATGATCTATCAAAATATAAAAAATAGTTATTCCTAACATCAAAACATCATACAGACCCCAAAATAGTAGCAATAAAAATGTCATCTCATCTTGCAAAATATGAGACCTTACACAGCAGTTTACACCAAAGTATGAAAAAATTTTGGGGTTTTTTTTCGTACAGAAAGTTTTAAATTTTTTTTAACTTTTTAAAACACAATAAAACCTACATAAATTTGGTCTCCACTGAATAGTACCAACCCAAAGAATAAAGGAGATGCGTCGTTTGAAGCGTACAGTGAAAGCCATAAAAACTAAGCCAACAAGAATAAGGAGCAAAATGTGTTTTTCAACAATTCCACCTCATTTGAATTTTTTTTCCCACTTCCATGTCATGGAATATTAAATACCATCAATATGAAATACAATTTACAGAAATCAAGCCCTCACACAGCTCTGTATATGAAAAAATGAAAAAGTTATAGATTTTTCAAGGTGGGGAGTAAAAAATGATAACACAAAAATAAAAAATGGGAAATTTAGGGATTAATCTTTCTGTCTCTGTATAAGTTACTTTACAGGGCTAAGTATCATCTACATATTTTGAAACTGATTGTGTAAAGCTACCATGAGGACATTAATAAAAATATGAATACTGACCTCTTGCCCCTCACTCCAGAATAGCATCTCTTGGAAAGCCTTTATTTTTTTCCAGGCAACTGTTAAACTCACTGGGCTGTAGTCTCCAGGAGCACTTGTTTTCCCTTTTATGAATATTGGCACCTCATTTTCTATACCCGCGGGTGAACGCCATCTGGACCCTGGAATTTGTGTGTTTTAGTGGTTTTATGATAGCGTTATGCTTCCTTTTTGGGTTAAACAACTCACATTCAATTGTGGATCTACATTATTCCTGATTGTGTTTTCCACCAGGGGACTTTCCTGGGTAAAGTCAGTTTGAGAAGGCGACATTCAGTAGATCATCCCTTTCCTTATCTTCCTACCCCATGACCCCCAGGTTATTCCTTTTAATTAAATACTGTTGCTATTTTTGCTTTCTTTTTAACCAATTTTTCTCTATTCCCGTCGTTTAGTTTTTTCTTAATTTAGAGCAGCCTGGAATTACATTTCACATTTTATGTTTTAATGAAAATTTCTTCTCATGGATAGGGATTATGATACCAGCTGTCTTGGAAGGCACTTCCCAATCTGACCTTATATTTACTGCTGAGAAACACTTAAGATGATGGGTCAAATCCTGCACTGAAAAACCCCTAGATTTTAGTTCATGTATACAAACTCCCCAGCAATTACTCTGTTCCATGGGTACGCTGGTTTTGATTACCTGCTTTGCAATTCCTGGTTTCTAAAAGTTGCCAAACTAGGCAGCTTCCCAAGGCGACTTATTTTTTATTGGAGATGCTTCCTCGACTCTCAGTTCTAGTAGTTTTCAGTCCATTCATAAATGCTGAATGGTGTTCCCAACAAATGACAAAGGACATCTAACACCAGGATGAAGGATAGTAAACCAAGCACACTAACATACTGGGTGTGTGCCCCCTCTGGTCGGATCTGTTCTTTTTCAATTATTCAAAAGAGCCTTAAGGGCTCTAGGCTAAATAGCTGTTAAGTGAACCCGGAGCCCCTTAGGCTCATTTGCATCATTTTTAAAGCCTTTTTTGTAAAAATGAGGGCATTAGAAGCTAAAAAGAAGAGCAGATTCTGTCAGAGGGGGTACACAGCAGCATGTAAGTGTGCTAGGTTTACAATCCTTCATCCAGGTGGAACCACAGTCGCACAATACTCCATGAGGGACATTTATTATCAAACGGAAAGCTGTGTGATTTCTTTTTCCCTTGCTGCGCCTCTTAAGCAGCAATGAAGGTTCTGCGTAAAAGTATTGGTGGTTTTCCGACACTCACGTCTTGGTTTTCCGATGTCACTTTTTTGGCGCTTCTATTTTCTGACTTGTTTTGTGGCGCAAAATTAGAGCTAGGGAGTTCTTGAATGTGGAGACAGTTCTAAACCTTTTGGTTCATGCACCAAATTATTTATTCTATTGCGCAACAAACTTACATCCCGCTGAAAAATATAGCACATTTCCAGCTCCACCCTGCGCCCAAATTGATAAATGCCCCTCTCTGTTTCCTGCCCTGAACTGGTCTATGATAATGTGGCATTATTATGTGGTTTGCAGAGTATACTGTATGGCGGTATCATCTAGGTTCTCTATGACAGTGTTAGGCTACATTCACACGAACGTATGCGCCGCGATGGAGAGGAGGAGTGGTGACCCCCTCCCCTCTCCATGGCACCGTAGTACGGGAAAGATAGGACATGCCCCATCTTTTCCGTGTTTATGGAGCTGTACGGTGCCGCACGTGGGCTGCACCCATGGCAATCCATACGGCTATTGCTTGCGGCCGTACATATGCCCCCTGATGGTCATGTGCATGGGGCCTTATATGTAACATATATGAGAAGTAACATTTGGAGACTGTTTTGAGTTATTCCTTATACATTGCATGGCAGTATCATATTTATCATATTTATTTTTACAGTTGTTCAGCTTATTTCAGTCTGCATATGACTGAAATAAGCTGAAGAACTGTAAAAATAACAAAAAATTGTGTTTCTTGCTGGTTTCCAGGGCTCCATGTTCGATAAAGCTAGTACTTTACATCCCTTTTGGATGGTCACATTCAGGGGGGTAACTATGAGAGGCAGGGCCCCATAGCACACTCCTGAATGGGGCCTCCTTCCCACTTAAAAATATACAAACTACTCTCATATACAGATACATTTATATACCTTCATACATAACCATACAGCTCTTTACTCATACACACACATTTATATAATCGCACACACACAGTGCCCTATATATACAGCATATAAACACAAATCCAGTACATACACATCACAGATACACACATATATACAGTATATATACATCATATATGCTGTTATATACATATTATGGTGTACAACGTACAGCATAATGGGGGGCCCGAATCGCTCTTTTTCGCCGGGTTTCCCGAAAATTACCGGTTTGCGCTTAATTGCCCCGGGTTTTTGGTGCACGCGATCGGATTGTGGCGCAACGGCAGCGGCGGCATGCATGCGACGGAAATCGGGGGGCATGCCCGTCGGAAAACCCGACGGATTCGAAAAAACTGCGGTATTTTTTAAAAAAATTTGTCGCTTGACACGCACTTACCTGCACCCAGGATAGGATGGTGAACTCCGGTGGACTTCAGCGCAGCAGTGACACCTGGTGGACATCAGGCGCACTACCTTAGTGAAGGTGAAGACCCGAATCCTCGACGGAGAACCCGCCACTGGATCGCGACAGGACCGGGTAAGTAAATGTGCCCCAATGTGTATACATTGGTGCACATCATCCATTCTTTAGTGTCAGATCAGATGATGGGGCCCCCTGACACTGTGGGCCCCATAGAGCCCCATAGAGGCTGCTATAGCTGCTACTGCTGTAGTTACGCCCCTGGTCACATTCTCACTAGCAGTTTGGCTTGCTCAAACTTGCTTATCTAAAAAAAAATAACAATAGAAGGATAGGGGCTACCCTGATGGTTTCACCCGATGTGACAATGTGACGACATTCTCAGCCTGGTCCAAAGTGGATGTCAGACAAAACCATTGCAGTGTTGAGTTAATTATAAATGGAGAAATTGCTTTCGATTCCCTTGGGCTTTTTTCCTGCTGGGTTTTATGTTACACTTTTAATTAAAAAATATGTTCAATGTTATCCTCTGTTTACAATAAACATATAAATATGCAGCCTTCAGAACAGATCTAACAAAAGCCGGAAAGGCTCACATTTACAGGACAATATAAACTGAGATATAGATATTTTCTTCTAAATATATGATGGGAGAAAGGTCAAATCCTGACGCTCACAAAGGTTGTAGTAGTGAGTGAGAGACGGGACATATGGTATAAAGCTAATATCCTGACCTGCACGAAAAAACGCCGCTTATTTACAGTCTTTGTGGAAAAAGTTTTGAATGCATTTAACAGATTTGTAACTTGGGTGGTAATGCACTAAAAAAAAAATTAAATTTTTTTTTAAAAAAACAAGCCTGTTAATCCAGATAGAATACATATTGTTACATTTTTTAAACACTACCAGGGATTATAGATGGAAAAGCTATTTGGAGAATTAGAGATATACGTAGAAGAGTTTTATTGGAAAATACCAGGAAATCTGTGAGTCGGTTATATAAAGGGATGGGTGGAGCTAGAGGCACATAAACCCTGCAGCCTACATGTCCTTAGTGGTGTGTACACATAAACACAGGTGCAGATCAGTATACATTGCTTTATAAGACCCTCTCGTCTCCACGCTTTTCACTCTCTCCAGTTCTCAAGATGTTTGGCTCGGTACGGTCTAAAATGAGACCGCTTCCGCTGCGCTGAGCCAAAGGAGGGCGCGAAAAAGAGAGACAGATGTACAGAGGAGGATTGAGAGTCACAGAGTAGGAGATGCACGGGGTTGCACAGTTTAGAAACGAACACGTCGAAGGTAAAGTAACACGATCGGGGGGAAAAAAAAATCGAAGCGAGAGTTTAAAGGACGTGACGGAAGAAAGAAGCGGGCTGTGTTTTGGTTTTTAAGAGAGCCTGGTTATAATATGAGAAATGGCAGTGGTCTCGCTTTCTACACACTGTGTAAACTTTGTGTGATTAAAGGCAGCGCTCCCTGTCTGTCTCTCTTCATAGACCTCTCCAACTTGGCTCGGTATCTCTTTTCTCTTTCCATCCTCCCCCACCGCCTGCTTCTTCTAGTCTTTACTCCGTTGTTCTCTTCTCATCTTTTCTCACATTTATACCTTCTGTCCCTTCCTCCGTGTTTTCCTTGTTCTATTGCAGTGTTTCTCTCTATCCTGTCATTATATCTGCACTGCCTTGGGCTTTGGTACAAATTACAGGAACATCCTGCATTACGGGGATCTAACTCTCCTTACTGGGGGCAGGGCGTGAAGAAATGGTCGTGTAGTATATACCTACAAGCTCTCCTGCAGCTTTTAGTCAGGTTCCGCATCTAAAATACATTGTCATATGGGGCTCTTATATAATCACCATGTAGATATCTATGTAAGAGGGAAAATGTGTGGATTTGCCACAAGTTTTTTCTTGTAGAGTTGGCGATATGGCACAAAAATATATTCCTCTAATGAAAACAAAGCAGTGTATGGAGCAACACAATGAGACATTTTTGTTTAGGGACAAAAACCGATAGTTTCGGCACAAAAAGTATTCTATAATCTATAGAAATGTGGCTTCTGCGCTTCACTTACGTCACCCTGGCAATTCCGCGCACCTCCGATATTTAATTATACACGCCCCATCTTCGTTGTGTTCCTCCCTCTTGGACCGAGAGCCACGGATGTCACTTGGCTCTCGGCACTTCCCGCGCATGTGCAGTGAGTGAATCTCGCACAGCTGCAATGTGCTTCACTGACTGCACATGCGCAAGAAGTGCCACCCAGAGACCCTAGAGAGAAGGGAGATGCGGTTTATTACTGCTTCTCCAGTCCTCACAGCATCGCCCTGAATTAGTGCGATGCACAGAGGAGCAGAGACGGCACTGCCGCTGGTTCCATATACTCGGTGGTCACGTGACTGTCGGGTCTAAAGGGGTTAAACAGAGCTGATGGGTCTAATTAGACCCAGTCCAGTTCTGATCAGACTCCCCAGTCACAGGTGGTCATTTATCTTATAGATGCCCCAGTTACAGGGGAAAACTTGTAAAAGAAAAAAATAAAGTAAAATTAAAAAAAAAAAAGTTAAAATATCCCCCAGGGATCTTTTATGACCTCATGGGGGACATATAAAGTAAAAACACACACACAAAAAAAATATTCCTAAATATTAAAAAAAATACAATCACATTTCCCGATAAAATTAAAAAAAATCCCCCGCTTCACTACAAAAACCATCGCCATAGTCGCCCCGTTTGCCCGAAACTATATATATTATATATCTAACCACCCGAAACAAAACAGGGAATTCGTTAATAATGTTCATTTTGAGTTAATTCGAAAATTAAAAAAAGGATTATAAATTATTAAAAAAAGCTTTTTTTCCCACTTTTATCCCCAAATAAAAATGGGAAAAAAAATGTTTAAACCTTTATTACCTTTTTAGCTAGCTTTATGAGGCTCATTTACTAAGGGTCCGAACGTCGCACTTTCGTTTTGCGCCGAATTGCCCTGGGATTTTGGCGCAAGCTATCGTATTTTGGCGCATCGCCGCCGGCTTGCACGCGACAGAAATCAGGGGGCGTGGCCCCTTTTCAGGCTGCGTCACTAAGGGGTTAGATAGTGAATTAATTTTCCTGAAAATAGAGTCTTCTATCCATATGGTATTTGCCAAGAACAGAAACAATAATTTTGGGAGTAGTACCATCCTAATCAACAATATTTCATCTGCTTTAGACACAGGTAATGGATTCTAAACTTTCTGTTCTAAGTGATAAGTGATTGGCTACTGGATATTTAATTTACTGAAATCTCAGACAAGATCTGAATCCCCAAACATCTAAACTTTTCTCTTTTCTCCAGAATTCTAATACCCCACTTCTTGCCTATATCCAAATCTTCCAAGGCAGTGGTGGCAAACCTGTGGCACAGGAGCCAGAGGTGGCACTTGGAGCCCTTTCTGTGGGCACTCAGGCCATCACCCCAGGAAGAATTCACCAAACGGGATCAAATCCAACAAATCTTCCTGCAGTCCCAGGTAGAGATGCTGCTCTCAGCGCTATTTTAAAGCGACACTTCATTGGCTGTTTGGAACTGCAGGAAAGGTGAGGGGTTAACAGAACTGCATTATCTTTGGAGGTCCTCCTGCTGGACCCACCATTCTTCTTGTACTGAGAGAGAAGCTATTGTGATAGTCTGAATTTCCCCTCCTTCTTTCAACTGTATTTGTGGCCTCAGGCGGCCGATACAATTGAAAGATGTGGAAGAACAGGTAGCGATAAGTTGCTGCTTAAATTGCCATGTTGGCACTTAACGGTAAATAAGTGAATTTTGGTTGTAGTTTGGGCACTCTGTCTCTAAAAGGATCGCAATTACTGTTCTAAGGGCATTAAAACTGACTTTCCCCAATTTATCAGAAGACTTGAACCCCTTCCAAATTCCTGTATTGTTTCGATAACATAATCCAAAACTATATTCGGGTCCCTTAGATATAACACCATATCATCTGCGTATAACGCAATTTTGTCCTCTCTCCTTGCCGACTCCTTGCCGACTCCTTGGGGTCAGCACTAATTTTAATTGCCAATGGCTCATTTGCCATTGCATAGAGCATGGGGGGGAGGGGGGAGCACGCAATAAATCCCTCAAATAAGCATTTAAATCCACAATATAGGATTTGATTGCCGCCCCCTGTGAAGTCATCAGGGGGGAGGGGAGATCGGTTACTACGACAGCCCATAGCCCGCGTATTATAATGTGCGATGTGTAAAATCCCCATATGCTGCCATACTGTAGCATGACAGTATATGGTAACCTAGGGTTAAGGTCTGAACAATAGTAAAAAAAAAAAAAATTAAAAAGTAAAAAAAAAATTTTAATTAAAAAAATGTATATTCAAATCACCCGCCTTTCCCTAGAAGTCCTATAAACATAAATAAACATTAAAAGTCATAAATATGTAATGTATCCCCGCGTCCCAAAATGTCTGATTAATTAATATATAATATAACGTTTTTTCCCGGCGTTTAACCCTTTAACGGAAAATAGCGCCCAAAGTAAAAAAAAATTTGTAGAGTCCTCGAAATGGTAGCATTGAAAATGTCATCAAAAGTTGCAAAAAATGACACCACCCACAGCTCCGTACACCGAAGTATGAAAAAGTTATTAGCGCCAGAAGATGGTAAAATCAAAAAACAAAAACATTTTTGTACAGGAGGTTTTGAGTTTTGTAAATGTATGAAAACATTATAAAACCTGTACAAATTTGTGATCCCCGTGATCGCACCGACCCAAAGAATAAAGTAGACATGTCATTTGGAGCACACAGTGAAGTCCAAGCCCACAAGAAAATGGCGCAAATGCATTTTTTTCACCATTTTCACTGAATTTGGATTTTTTTCTCCCGCTTCCCAGTACACGGCATGGGATATCGAATACCATCACTATGAATGGGAATTTGCTACACAGAATACAAGCCATCACTGAGCTCTTTATGTGTAAAAATAAAAAAAGTTCTAGATTTTTGATGGTGGGGGGTGAAAAATAGAAATGCAAAAGCAATAAAAACACCTGGGGTTAAGGGGTTAAGCCGAGAGATTGGGCGATAGGACTCCACCATTAATAGATCTTTATCCATCTTTTTGCTAAGTACAATATTTGCCTGGTTCATAGTCTCCGTGAGACATTTACTTCCAGCTGAATTCTTAAAAATTCTGGCCAAAGCAGGTGCTAACACTTCCCCGAATCTTGTACACAAACTAAACGGTAAACCATCATTTCGCCCAGGTCGCTGCTTGTAGCACATTTGCAGTCAGTGATTTTATCCCATGAATTCTTCATGCACAGCGTGGGGGTAGCTGTAGCAATGACGGCCGCTAAGTCTTCATTTTAGGGGAGGCCTTATATTTTTAAATTAGAAAAAAATTGTACCAGGTCTTATTTTTGGGGGGAGTCTTATTTTCAGGAAAACGGGGGTAGCTGATCTTGGGTCTTCATTCTTTCCAATAGCTCAAAATGGAGTAATCACCATTGCCCCTACTTCAGTAAAGTACAATTTTGATCCATGAAGTTAACACTACAGTGCCAGGGGCCCATCAGTAACATTCAATCTCGGGGCCCACCTTTGCAGAGCCACATTTTGTTGTATAGTCTATCCATATAAATACTTAGGACGGTTGAGATGCTGAATATCTGAATGAAGTAAATTGAGGATATCCTCTCCAGCACTACTAATACAGGGTCTGGGGGCCCACCGGTGGATCTACCTGCTCACCTGTGTGCCAGTCATTGCCGTCCCCATTATCTATAAGGCCTCTGCTATATATGGGACATTGGGCAAGTTTCCCTGGTTTGTTCATACTTGGTTTTGATGGGACATTTCCGTTAAAAGGTCTTTAGTGAATTTGCAACTTTTTTTTACAAAGAAATATCAAAAAGATCAAAGCTATTTCCTATGCCTGGTCAGGGGCAGGTGTGGTATTGCAACAAAATTTGCGACCTTTCACATCTGGAATCAGGTGATAAACTCAGGGAACTACAGAAAACTTGACAGAAAAGTTCTGATGCCCGGCCAGCTGCTCCAATCATCTTGGGGAATGAAGAGGGGTCTGACAGAGGTACCTCGGACTCCATCGGACACCCCATTCTTGTGATCAGCAAGGGCCTAACTTGTTTGTTGGGAAAGCAGAATCTTAACCTTAAGCAGAATCTTACTCCAGTTTTTTGGAGTGTCTTAAGAACACTTTAGATATCTTCTGCAAATCAGATTTGTTAAAGTGTCTTAGACAGCTTGATAAATGTGGAACATGAGGTATTAATTCATGGAGTGGATTAGCCAGTGAGGCTGTAGTAAAGGAGTGTAAGAAAATAGGACCTGGAGTGATGTCACAAGCAGGTGACTCCTCACATGCTTCAGGTCGGCCAATTACAAACATGCTGTCCTGATTCATATGAATGCCCTCGGTGCTCTGGCCTCAGTGCCCTTAGCTGAAGTCACAACAGGAAGTGCTGCTCACTTCAGGAATAGCTGAATATAGGATTGTGCCTTATTTGTCTTTAAAGTTCACCTGGTTTTGGATGTGTACCTCGTGATTTGCAATTAAAAAGTAAATTAAAAAAATCACAAAAATAGTATAGGGTGGGGCAGCAATTACAGATATTTTGCCAAAAAAATTAATCAAGCAACCTTTTTAATGTCTACGGAAACATTCCCCCCGAGATCATACACATAGCAAGGCTATTACCTAAGTGCTGAGGATGTGGGGGTGATAAAGTGTAACAGTTAGTAAAGC
>WNYA01000195.1:152098-231485 GCA_019512145.1 Engystomops pustulosus | reverse complement strand
CTATGGCTCCGACCCCAATAAAAGGTAATTATACCATATTCTGTACACGAGGGGTATACGGGGGACACGAGGGGTATACGGGAGACACGAGGGGTAGATGAAGACATGAGGGATATATGGGAGACATGAGGGGTAGATGAAGACATGAGGGGTATATGGGAGACATGAGGGGTAGATGGAGACATGAAGGGTAGATGGGAGACACGAGGGGTAGATGGGAGACAGTATCCTCCATGTAACTACAGAGGAGCCGCTGTGTATATAGTATCTCCAGGCCTGGTGTATCCTACATGTAACTACAGAGGAGCCGCTGTGTATATAGTATCTCCAGGCCCGGTGTATCCTCCATGTAACTACAGAGGAGCCGCTGTGTATATAGTATCTCCAGGCCGAGACTCCTACCTTTGGAACGCCACTACCAGAAACCTACGACGGGAAGCGGTGCCAACAATTTTTCCTCCGGTGGAAGAAGGGGAGGTTCTAATAGAAGAATCGCTAAAGAAAAAAGTCTACAAGAGGAAGAGGATCGTTGAGGAAGTTCAGGTTCCATGTCCAGAACCCGGACCTGAGGATGATCCATCTGTGAGATTATGTAAAATGTCAACAAAAACAGGGAACGATTCCTTCATAACGTTCTCTAAGTCAACATCACAAGTTGTGGACAATCCTGCTCTAGGTGTCCAGTATTCTCATACCGGGCCTTCAGCTCCACCTCCGCTCTTATCTTCTCCAAATCCCAAGGAGATGGAATTACAACAGAATAAAAGACCAAATCTAAGTAATGTTACAACATCTGACCCAAGAGATTTTTTAACGTGCATTGAACCTCGTTCTACGAAAGCAGAACCACCACCGGATATCTCTCGCTCTACGGAAGCAGAACCACCACCAGATATCTCTCACTCTACGGAAGCAGAACCACCACCGGATATCTCTCACTCTATGGAAGCAGAACCACCACCAGATATCTCTCACTCTACGGAAGCAGAACCACCACCGGATATCTCTCGCTCTCTGAAATCAGAACCGGCACCAGATATCTCTCGCTCTCTGAAATCAGAACCGGCACCAGACACTGACTATGGAAATATTACGTCCCATCAATTACCTGAAGAGATTGAGAACAGATTATCAATTTTAGACAAAAGTGTTATAAAAGAGGAAATTAGGGACACGGATTATGCACCCGGTGAGAAGACGTTTGGAGAGTTTCTCGAGGAAACCGAGCGGCGACCAACTCTATTAGACATTAGGCCGAATGAAGAACAACACAAACCACATGGAACGTTGCTTATTTTTGGCCGAATGAAGAACAACACAAACCACATGGAACGTTGCTTATTTTTGAATCGTCTTTGGATCAGCTGTTACTAAAAGTGAAATGTTTGGACTCCACGGGATGTTCAAGTCTCGTAGAAACTTTTGAAAAAGCTTTTGAAGGCGGTTACTGAATCGGTAGTAATTATATGTGATGACTCCCAAAGACTGAAATGCGGTTGTTGAAATTTATGTATTTAAAGTGAGATACAAACTATTCATTTCTGAAAAAGACATTTGAGTGTCAAAGGTTTTATTTAGCTTTTTGTTATTAAAAAAATCTATATTTATACATAATTTTTTTTTAGTTGTGTTAAATAAAAAGTTAGTGGCCTAAATTCTCGTGGAAGGGTCACCTTATATACTTCATAGTAAACCAAATGAAATTGGATTTATTTTATAAGATTTGTTCATTTTCTTGTGATTTAAAATAAAAAAAAGGAGACTTACAGGGACAGATCAGTCTATCTGTTTAACCCCTTAAAGGGAACCTGTCATCACAGAGGGAGTTTTTTGGTGACGACAGGTTCCAAAAAGGCATTTAATGATCAAGAGAAATCTTTGTTTTGGTCAGTCCGGAAATCCTTTAAAGGACATCTGCCACCAGGATGAAAGAGTGTATGCAAATGAGCCTGAGGGTCCTCCAGTAAGGCCTATGGAGCCCCTCAGGCTCATTTGCATTGAGTCCTTCCTCTAGATGCCCTTTAACTTCTTTCCAATCCTTCATATTATCTTACCTGGCTCCCTACCAGAATCTTGTCTTCTCAATCACATCCTTCCTTCAGAATCTCTTCGCTATAAACCAGCCGCCTCCCACATCCTGTCTCTTCCTCCCTCCCCTGCTTACATCGGCTCAGCACAGCAAGCAATTCTGGTGCTTTCGGGGTGAGCTCCCTCCCTATGCACATCACATACAACCATTATAATGACTGTCAGCTTCATAAAACATCAACCATTCGAGAACCCACTATTTGTCCTGAAAAGACCCAGAGGGAGGGGTTCAGAGGGAGCAGTGAGCTGGAGAAGGGAGGGATCATGAAGTGTCTGCTCAGAGAGTCCCCGCTCATACTCTGGAATCTTACACTGACCATCACTGAGTGATATGAGCTAAAACAGCCATAACACTGAGTAACATTGTAAAGTAAGGGGTTATACATGATCTTTATTGTGTAAACATCACTAGAGGATCAAAATCTGAGAATTCTCTTTTTTATGGGCAAATCCCTGTAATAAAATATCTTTCTTCCTTACGTCTGATGTTTTGCGCTTTTCTTGGAGAAAGTGAGTCCTTGTACATGATATAGAGATGAAGCGGATGAGCGCCACCACCAGGACAATCAGGAGCGGTTTCTGGTCTGTGTCACATTGATCGACTAAAAAAGACTTTAAAGGTAGAATTATTTGTGCCATCTTCAATTTCTGTGGGATATTACACAGAAGAATAACTGGATATTGATAAGGTCCTGACACCATTATTTGACCAATGTCCTTATGGGGGGGTGTCCTTCTCCGCTGCACATTGTTAGGACCTCTCATCATGCGGACGTGTAGAGGTTATGTGCAGCACTTTTCCTTCTCCCCTGAACTCTTATGTAGATGTCCTTTGTTAATCTCCATTGTTTATCCAAAAAGTGGAAATTATTCCTATTAGTTATAGGAAGTCCCACCAACAAATACATCTGTAGATACGGCTTTGCTTATTTTCTTGTCTCTATTGGAAGGAGATTCCCTCCCATGGGTATAATTCCCAGAATCCACCAGCAGGACAGATGAAAGGTTTTATCTATTGGATATACAAAAATCTTCCACAATATTTTTTTTATAAAAGGTAAATGCCAGGATGGAGGAGTATCCGAGAGGACTCCAGAGAGTGTGACAAGTCGGCTTCATGTCAGCTCCTTCCACCACTGGATGTACAATTAGTCTGATTTTTGAGGAGGTGAAAAGCTCTTTATTTTATAACCAGAGATAATTCTACTACCTACCTCCATGACTATAGATGTATCTCCAGCCATGAGCACTAGGAGAACTAAGTACATTCTCTGAGTATAATGAAGAAGTGAATTATATAATGATACAAGAGATTTACCTAAAACATGATCCTCACCAATATAATGTAAGATCCTGATCCCGTGCTCATAAACCTTGTACATTTATATTTTTCTGTCATATTTTAGGAAATGTTTCAAGATCCAGGTCAGAGCACAAAAACTTTATTATATGTAAAAGGTCATATTTATACCTGAGCCGCTGCTCCACATATTACACCTAGTGTCACCCTGTCCAGGGGTGGATAAGACTGCCCTGGGCTGTAGGAATATTATTATTGCCCCTAAAAGTCTGGAATCACTTCCTACATCTGGTACTAGAATCAGCTTCTTGGGGAATGGAGGATGTGTCCCTTCTGCTGCTTTCAGTATGCAGTTTCAGGACCTTTGTAGAACCTTCAAAGGTCCTAAATGGCTCTTGTCTACATGTGTATTGAGAGCAGGAACATATGGGCAAAAATTTCAATGAGAAGGTCCTTCTCAGTATAAAATTTGGTGAGTGGTTTAAGTGCCCATGTGCCCCCTAGAAGGCTTGGGCCCCGGGCTACTGCCCAAACCGCCTGTCCCTAGAAGGCTTGGGCCCCGGGCTACTGCCCAAACCGCCTGTATTGCAATCCACTAATGACCCTGCCCCCTTTATGAATGTTAAGGGACACCTCACTAATGACCCTGCCCCCTTTATGAATGTTAAGGGACACCTCCGGGACGATCCTCTCTCGTTTAAATATATGAAACAGTAGAGAGAAACTCGGTGACAGCCCCAGCAGCAGCAGCAGACAATGGCTCCTGTATATGGTGGTTGATAAGTGGATAATGGAAAGCGCAGGGTGAAAATTTCGGCTCAAAACCGAGTCCATGACGTTCCCACAGGGTGATGGCAGACGTGCTACTTAATGCAAAACACCGGTGGCTCGTTCCCGATCGCAGGTGTTTCCATAGAAATGGCGATGCGATGCCCAAACCGCCTGTATTGTAATCCACTAATGACCCTGCCCCCTTTAGGAATGTTAAGGGACACCTCCGGGATGATCCTCTCTCGTTTAAATATATGAAACAGTAGAGAGAAACTCGGTGCCCCCTAGTGGTGGCTGCAGGAAGACATTGTACATATACAGGAAGGATGGACTTACCGCAAAATCACACAAAATCTCCAATCACCAACTCTGTAACAGAGGAGAAGTAAAGAAGTGGCCATTACTGAAGAGCAGGAGAGATTATAGAAGAGAATGAAGGAGCTGAGGACACAGCGGACTTACCTCAAACGCCTACAGAAACCCTCAGAGGTGTATCAGTTCTACAGCTCCTTATATACCCAAGTGATGTCATAATATGGGGGAGGAGCCAGCAGCACAACATTCCATGACATCACAAGGAGAAAGGCAAGGCAGCCAATCAAACAGCAGGATGTTGCGATGTGGGGGGAGGAGCCAGCAGCACAACATTCTGCCACAATCTATTTTCAATAAACTTTATTTATTTTGTATTTGTTATGGACATAATAATCCCGACTGCTGCAATATTGGGAATAATAACAGAAGGGAGGATTCTGGGAACTTTATATAGACGGGAGGAGGAAGAGGATTGTCATATGGATTATATCCTTCCTTTTATTATTTTTTACATTTTTCCATCTAATATATAAAGCTGGATGTGTGTGTGTGTGTGTGTGTTGGTACTGATATGGTAATGGTATTGTATGTATATGTGTGTATGTGTACGTATATGTGTGTATATGTGTATATATGTATGTGTATGTATGTGTATGTATGTATATGGTGTATTTGTATGTGTATATATATTTGTGTATGTATATGTATGTATGTAAATGTATAAGTGTGTATGTGTATGTATATGTGTGTATGTATATGTGTGTATGTATATGTATGTGTGTATGTATGTATATGTGTGTATGTATATGTATATGTGTGTAGTAGGTATATGTTGTTGTTGTATATTGTGTATTGTATATGTTGTATATACTATTGTGTATGTATGTATGTATACTGTGTGTATGTGTATGTATGTGTGTATGTATGTATATGTGTGTTTGTATATGTATGTATATGTGTGTATGTGTCCGCTAAAGGAATTGCACCGTCGTGTTTAATCACCAAATTTTGCACCGCCGCTTCTGTTACTAGGGTGATGGCACACGTGTTTGTAAACGCAGACCAAGCTCACCCACCGGGGCGGGCCGAGGACCCATCGCATCGCCATTTCTATGGGAAACACCTGCGACGGGAACGAGCCACCGGTGTTTTGCATTAAGTAGCACGTCTGCCATCACCCTTAGGGAACGTCATGGACTCGGTTTTGAGCTGAAATTTTCACCCTGCGCTTCCATTATCCACTTATTAACCACCATATACAGGAGCCATTGTCTGCTGCTGCTGCTGGGGCTGTTGGAAGCTGAGCTGTGATTGGTTGCTGTTCTGTCACATGTCGTTAATATGAGCTCTGAGCTGTGATTGGCTACTATAGGCAATGAGTGTAATACAGCTTAGGTTGCGTTCACACATTTCGTTTTGTTTGCGTTAACACTAGTGATGGGAATTACGTCTCTTCTTAGTGATCTGGCTCATTAGGCTGCGCTCACTAAGAAGAGCCGGCTCTACTGCCTCCTGAACGGCTCCCTACTAAATATATAATAGGGAGCCGCAGGCCAGTCAGTCACCCCACGCCACTCCACTTTTAACCCGATTGTATTGGGTTAAAAGGGGGCGTGGTGAGCTGGTAGGGGGCGGGGTTAAGTGCGCCATTGCCTCACTAAGGTGAGCCGGCTCAAGTTGTTCACGAACAAAAGACGAGAAGAAGAGAATTACTTATAACATTGTTGTCAACATTGTGTTTACAAAACCAAGCGTAAATGCGATGTTTATTCAGCTGTTAACAAAGTGCTAACAGATGTATATGTTAACAAAATGTTAATATGGCTGTTAAGATTGCCTTAACGCACACGTTTTGTAGACGCAATGTTGACAGCAATGGAATCAGGCAAATCTCCTCTTCTCAGCTGTTGTGATGTGTTTGAAAATGCATGCGCTGACTCTCCACGGCGCACCCCCCGATTTCTGATGCAGGGAAGCCAGCGCATACAATCCCAGCGCAGACACCTGTTAAATCCCTGTCAAAGCCGCGCAAAACCCGAAACCGTCGGAGAGTCTGACGAAAGTGAGCAGAACGACCCTTAGTAAATAAGCCCCATTCTGTGCCGTAATCCTTTATTCATATCTGAAAGTTTCTCTCTACTGTTTCATATATTTACACCAGAGAGGATAATCCCGGAGGTGTCCCTTAACATCCATGAAGGGGGCAGGGTCAATATATATTATAACACATGTGATATGGGCGGCGGCCCAGGGCCCAAGCCTTCTAGGGGGCACATGGACACTCAAACCACTTATCAAATTTTATACTGAGAAGGACCTTCTCATTGAAATTTTTGCCCATATGTTCTTGCTCTCAATACACATGTACACAAGAGCGATTTAGGACCTTTGAAGGTCCTACAAAGGTCCTGAAACCGCAGACTGAAAGCAGCAGAAGGGGCACATCCTCCATTCCCCAAGAGTCTGATGTAGGAAGCGATTCCCAGGTTATAATATCCATACATCCCAGGGCCCAGGGCAGTCTTATCCGCCCCTGGACAGGATGACACTAGGTGTAATAGGTGGAGCAGCGGCTCAGGTATAAATATGACCTTTCACATATAATAAAGTTCTGACCCAAATCTTGTAATAGTTTCCTAAAATATGACAGAAAAATATAAATGTACAAGTTTTACGAGCACGGGATCAGGATCTTACATTATACTGGTGAAGATCATGTTTTACCTAAATCTCTTGTATCATTATATAATTCACTTCTTCAAAATACTCAGAGAATGCACTTAGTTCTCCTAGTGCTCATGGCTGGAGATACATCTATAGTCATGGAGGTAGGTAGTAGACTTATCTCTGGTTATAAGATGTAGAAATGTAGAGCTTTTCACCTCCCCAGAAATCAGACTCATTCTACATCCAGTGGTGGAAGGAGCTGACATGACGCTGACTTGTCACACTCTCTGGAGTCCTCTCGGATACTCCTCCATCCTGGCTTTTATCTTTTGTAAAGGTAAAAAGATTGTGGAAGATTTTTTGTAAATCCAATAGATAAAACCTTTCATCTGTCCTGCAATATGCCTCCCTATCCAGAGGGTGAAATGCACGCTGCGCATGCGCCGTTGAACTGCACAGTCAGCTGCGCATGCGCACCACGCGTTTCTACCTACAGATACACACAGGGCCAGAGAGGAGAGAATAAACTATTTCAAACAAGAGCACAGAGGACAGGGAGGCGCAGGAGGCAGGGCAGGAATCGGTTCAACGCAAAGCTGAAGGAGGAGTTTTCATGACAAAGCTGCCTGGAGGGTTGGTGAACGCTTGACTGCTGTACCCCGGACCCCTCCCCCCTGACTGTGCGGCCGTCTGCTCCATTACTCTCCTGGAGCAACGAAGGGTCCTACTGAAGTAACTGGAACCCCATACGACCCCTCGTTTTCGGGATCTGTGGGGGTCCCCCTTTAAGATACGACTATATTACTCATGTTGTATATATTAGAATAGGACACGCAATGTGTGTTGTGTTGTTCTCTCATTTTGATCTCCAGTCTTTGTCTTCCTGGTTGCTCCCTCCTTACTATGGACTATACAGGAAGGCTCAGACAAAACAGATTTCAAGCATGTTGAGTATAACTCACACTGCCAACATCCCAAAAACTGAATCAATAGACTTAGAGGAAACCTGTCAGCAGGAGTTGTTATTGCCATCTGATGACAGGTTCCAATATCCTTTATATTAACGATTCCAATTCTGCTTTCCAGGTTCCAGTAAATTATAAAAGTAAAATTGTCTCCCTGCCAGAAAACTCCAGCTGGTATCATGGGCATCAGCTTCAATGTATCAAGTCCCTGTGTCTTTGAGTCATTCCTTCATTATCCTTCCTCATCCCCCCTTCATTCTCCAGCTCACTGCTCCCACCGAACCCCTCTCTTCTCCAGCTCACTGCTCCCACCGAACCCCTCCCTTCTCCAGCTCACTGCTCCCTCAGAAACCCTCCCTTCTCCAGCTCACTGCTCCCTCAGAAACCCTCCCTTCTCCAGCTCACCGCTCCCTCAGAAACCCTCCCTTCTCCAGCTCACCGCTCCCTCAGAAACCCTCCCTTCTCCAGCTCACCGCTCCCTCCGAAACCCTCCCTTTATGTAAGTCGGAACTGTATATTTTATCATTGTAGCTCCAGACAAAACTGTTTTGGTCTCTGTGACAATTGGATTTTAAAAATGTTGGGTCGTCATAAGAACCAGGAATAACAATAAATCTTCATTACAGACGCCTGTGATATCTGTTACAGCTGATTATTGTAGTCTCAGGATAAAGTACAGTAAATTACTAATTTCCAGACTTTCTTTTGTAACTAGGGGTCGTCTGTAAGTTGGATGTTTTTAAGTACGGGGACCACCTATAATAGCAAAACCAACAGCAAACTCCCCCAAGGGAAATGCAATCCCCACCAATGTCTGTGTGCAGAATGTGAATATGATTGATATTAGTTATTTGTCTACATCTCTACATTTATGTGATCTATGCTCAAAGCAATTTCCGGAGGAATAATGAACTTCTATTGTACAGGCGGTCCCTTACTTATGGACACCCAACTTACAGACGACCCCTAGTTACAGACGGACCCCTCTGCCCCCTGTGACCTCTGGTGAAGTCTCTGGTGATCTACTATAGTCCCAGACTGCAATAATCAGCTGTAATGTGTCAGTTATTACGTTTTTTTGGATAATCCTTGGACTAATTACAGCAAAAAATGTTGAAATTCTGATTGTAACGGGGGGCAAAAGCATTTTTTCGTCTGGATCTACAATGATAAAATATATAGTTTCGACTTACATACAAATTCAACTTATGGAACCTATCTTGTATGTAACCCGGGGACTGCCTGTATTGTAAGAGTCTCAGACAAATCAACTAGAAAATGCAACATATTTTTTTCATAAATTCTTGAGGAAACGGCTCTATCCTCTGCTGATTGATGGCCACAGATGGGGAACCATAGCCGGGTACCTCACTTTATTGTCGATTATTTCCCCACTGACTCCTCCCACCACTGTATGTATACAGGACCTGGCGCTATGACTTGGGACTATCATATTGTCCATCATCGGTTTCTTGCGGAGAACTGATAACTTTGTTACTTCTTCCATCCAACATTAATTGCCGGTAATAAACCAACAATATCCAAGAATTCTTTCCATCTTGGAACATTGCGACCACTGATCAGTACGGGAGAAGCAGATCCATGGTGAAGCGATGTCCTGCAGAGCACTTTCCCCGAATTCTGCAGTAACCGCCTTCAAAAGCTTTTTCAAAAGTTTCTACGAGACTTGACATCAAGCTCGGACGAGTATGTTCGCTCATCTCTAGTTGTAATATTTCCATGGTCAGTGTCTGGTGCCGGTTCTGATTTCATAGAGCGAGGTTCAATGCCCATTAAAAAATCTCTTGGGTCAGACCTCGTTTCTTCAATCCCTTTAGGTAATTGATGGGTTGTATTATTTCCGTAGACAACATCTGGTGCCGGTTCCGCTTTCGTAGTGAGAGAGATATCTGGTGCTGGTTCTGCTTCCGTAGGGTGAGAGATATCTGGTGGAGGTTCTGCTTTCGTAGAATGAGGTTCGAGCATTAGCGTACTCGAAACTGCTCGTTGCTCGGACGAATACTTCGGCCGCTCGAGAAAATGGCATCTCCCGCCGTTTTGCTTTTTGGCGGCCAGAAACAGAGCCAATCACAAGCCAGGAGACTCTGTACTCCACCCAGCATGACGTGGTACCCTTACACGTCGATAGCAGTGGTTGGCTGGCCAGATCAGGTGACCCTGGGATAGACTAGCCGCTGCCCGCGCAAAACAATGGGTGCAGAGAGGCAACCAAGTGAGGTGGTGAGCCAAGAAGCGCTCAAATAATATCGGTTTACAGATGATAAAAAGTTTGCCAGATATTTGTGGATTACAAAGCAGTGGGGAGGTGGCGCCAAAGTTACACAAAAGTTTTGATGTGAAGCCATGAAAACAACCCCCCAAAATTCTGCCTGACACAGCTCATTTCAATAAGGGGACCATGTATGGAGGCAGCTTATGGAATACTTTTGGAGGCAAAGCGTTATGGCTTGATGACGTGTGGACTGGTAGCAATGGAGACAACGTGTGATGGCAGCTAAAAAGACAACGTGTGGAGGCTGCAGCCTCCACACGTTGTCTTTTTAGCTGCCATCACACGTTGTCTCCATTGCTACCTCACACGTCATCGCCATAAGCTTTGCCTCCAAAAGTATTCCATAAGCTGCCTCCATACATGGTCCCCTTATTGAAATGAGCTGTGTCAGGCAGAATTTTGGGTTGTTTTCATGGCTTCCACATCAAACTTGTTAACTTTGGCGCCACCCATGCTGTTGTAATCCACAAAATATACTGGCAAACTTTTATCATTACCGATATTATTTGAGCGCTTCTTGCTCACCTCCTTTGGTTCCTCTCTGCTACCCATTGTTTTGGAAGCCTGAGTCCATTTAGGGTATGTCGCCATGCCACTCTCTAGCCTGCCGCTGCTGCCGCTGCCTCTGCATGCTGTCCCCTATAGTGTCAGGGTCAATTATTGGATGTTTTAGATGCTATCTAGCTTCATTCTGTCACTCTGTCATGGCCATGCTGTTGCCCATAATTTTGGCATAATGGTGCGATTAAGCAGCCTCAGAGGCATCCATGCATGCTGCCCCTGCTGTTTCCTGTCCATTTCTGTGGTGTTTCCATCCTTTTCTGAGGTTCCCAGGTGCTTGGCCAAGCTTCCCTGTGCAGAGCCTTGGTCCCCTTGAAAAATGCTCGAGTCTCCCATTGACTTCAATGGGGCTCGTTATTTGAGACGAGCACTCGAGCATCGGGAAAAGTTCGTCTCGAATAACGAGTACCCGAGCATTTTAGTGCTCGCTCATCTCTAGTTGTAATATTTCCGTAGACAATATCTGGTGCCGGTTCTCCTTTCGTAGAGTGAGAGATATCTGGTGGTGGTTCTGCTTCCGTAGGGTGAGAGATATCAGGTGGTGGTTCTGCTTTCGTAGGGTGAGAGATATCAGGTGGTGGTTCTGCTTTCGTAGAGCGAGGTTCAATGCACGTTAAAAAATCTCTTGGGTCAGATGTTGTTTCTTCAGTTTTTATATTACTTAGATTTGGTCTTTTATTCTGTAGTAATTCCATCTCTTTGGGATTTGGAGAAGATAAGAGCTGAGGTGGAGCTGAAGGCCCGGTATGAGAATACTGGACACCTAGAGCAGGATTGTCCACAACTTGTGATGTTGACTTAGAGAACGTTATGAAGGAATCGTTCCCCGTTTTTGTCGACATTTCACATAATCTCACAGATGGATCATCCTCAGGTCCGGGTTCTGGACATGGAACCTGAACTTCCTCAACGATCCGCTTCCTCTTGTAGACTCTCTTTTTTAGCGATTCTTCTATTAGAACCTCCCCTTCTTCCACCGGAGGAAAAATTGTTGGCACCGCTTCCCGTCGTAGGGTTCTGGTAGTGGCGTTCCAAAGGTAGGAGTCTCTTGAGAAATGTTCTGAGCACAATCGGAATTTTTGGGTTTTATTTTCAGCTTTTATCCTATTGGCCAGTTGGTCTATGTCGGAGAATTGTTGGCCTGTATGGAAGAGCCATCGATATATTCTGATAAGGTCTTTGGGAAAAGGATGCAGAATTATATGCGGTGACTGCCCCTTTTTCCCAGTTTTACTGCTGCATTGGTTGATGATACAAGTAGGCATGGCGTGTAGTCTGAAAAACAACAAAAACAGGAATATATTAACAAAGACCACGATTGGTGGACTATGTATGAATGCAAAATATTCATAGGTGTCTGGTCAGAGATGCTCAAATGTGAAACAGTGGCGGATCTACTCTGTAGCATCTGCTATGGGGCCAAGAGTACCAAGGTTCAGGCTTCACTGCACACTGACAGCCCCGCCCACACAGCAGCTTCCTGTACAAAAAAACAATGGTGCACAGTTTAGACCCGGTAAAGGAAGATCCCAAAGTACAACTGGACAGTCATACACTGCTACAGATTCATTATCATAGAGGTAAATCTGCCACAACACAATAATGACTCCACCAGTATATACTTCTCATACACAGTATACAGCTATAGTATATACACATAGCTCCCAACCGTCCCAATTTTGACGGGACTTTCCCGTTTTCTTACCTCTGCCCCGCGAAACGGGCAGCTGTCAGATTGTCACGGATTTTCCCCCCAGGTCCCGCTGTGTCCCGGCGCTGTGTCCGCATAGTAAATACTTTGAATGCCAGAACTGATAGTACAGAATGGCTTCTACAGACATCGGGAGGGAATCCTTTTCAGAGAAGTGTCGGGCTTAGCGGAGAGCAGGGACCACGTCATCAGGTTCAGATCTCTATCTGTCCATATATGGTCGCGTTCCAAAGGTAGGAGTCTCTTGAGAAATGTTCTGAGCACAATCGGAATTTTTGGGTTTTATTTTCAGCTTTTATCCTATTGGCCAGTTGGTCTATGTCGGAGAATTGTTGGCCTGTATGGAAGAGCCATCGATATATTCTGGTAAGGTCTTTGGGAAAAGGATGCAGAATTATATGCGGTGACTGCCCCTTTTTCCCAGTTTTACTGCTGCATTGGTTGATAATACAAGTAGGCATGGTGTGCAGTCTGAAAAACAACAAAAACAGGAATATATTAACAAAGACCACGATTGGTGGACTATGTATGAATACAAAAAATTCATAGGTGTCTGGTCAGAGATGATCAAATGTGAAACAGTGGCGGATCTACTCTGTAGCATCTGCTATGGGGCCCGCATAGAAAGGGGCCCGGGCAGGGTGCTCAGCTGCCAGCTCTTTCTACATCGAACAGACGCAGAGAGAACTGACAGAAGAGAAGATAAAATTGTGAATAACCAGCTATGTCCAGTGCCCCGAAGTGAGGTCAAGCAGGGTCCCTGCCAGCAGCCAGCCAGTTATTCACATGTATTACCAGCTGAACGGCCCCTTCAGGAAAGCTGCTTTGTCCAGAGTACCAAGGATCAGGCTTCACTGCACACTGACAGCCCCGCCCACACAGCAGCTTCCTGTACAGGGTCCGATGCTGGGCTGACGCAACAGTTTCTCCCTCCCTTCTGTTTAATCATGGAAGAGACCTGTGCTGTTGGAGGAGGGAGAGAGAAGAAGAGGAAGGTGTATGAAGCATACAGGGAGAAAACCCGTCCTGTATGGACATGAGAGGTATGTCCCTCTCATGTGTGCCCAGCTGTTTGAGGCAGGGTGCACCCTGGTCATGTGATGTCACACAGGTGCACGGTTCATTATATATCCCTGGTCATGTGATGTCACACAGGTGCACGGTTCATTATATATTCCTGGTCATGTGATGTCACACAGGTGCACGGCTCATTATATATCCCTGGTCATGTGATGTCACACAGGTGCACGGCTCGTTATATCCCTGGTCATGTGATATCACACAGGTGCACGGCTCATTATATCCCTGGTCATGTGATATCACACAGGTGCACGGCTCATTCTATCCCTGGTCATGTGATATCACACAGGTGCACAGCTCATTATATCCCTGGTCATGTGATGTCACACAGGTGCACGGCTCATTATATCCCTGGTCATGTGATGTCACACAGGTGCACAGCTCATTATATCCCTGGTCATGTGATGTCACACAGGTGCCCAGCTCATTATATCCCTGGTCATGTGATGTCACACAGGTGCACGGAAAACGAATAAAACGAAATTACAGCAAAAATAATTATAGTGAACCTCAAGAAACCAGATATTTCATGAAAGCCCCAATTTTAAAATTCCATTTAAGTGTTTATGGACAGAGGCGCCTTCATGCAACTTTGATTCAAAGTGTAAAATTTTATAAAAAAATACATAAAATTTTACATTGATGCTAAAAAATGTGCAACAAACAGAAAATATTTCCCTTCACATCTCCTAAATGTAATAGCTGGACACGTGCGGAGCTCGCAGATGCCCCATAGTGATCTGTCCACAGAAATAATCCACATGATATCAGTAATATGTAATAACTAGAGATCTGCTTCTCAGCTACAAATTGTAAGACACAACCTGCAGAATATAGCAATAAAGCAGAATAAACAGTAAAGACGCCATAAACCTATAGAATAGGAAGCAGAGAACCGGGCGAGGCATTTAATTTAAATAACAGCTGACAGCCCGGAGCGCCCTCATGTAACTTTGTGACAAACGTCTCCAGACGCACAAAAAAATTAATTGGAAATGCCATAAAAACAAACTCAAATCAAAGCGGAGGATTACAGACAAATAGGGATATAAAACAGTAAGAAGTGACGAGATACAGACAGACCCTGCACCAATATATCCCCCAAAATATTACAGCACAGGGAACGTCACATCCACAGGGGGCGCCAGACTAGTGAGCGTCACCCAGATCTATCACTGTCTGCTCCTTGCATAATGTAACACAGATAATAACTATATATCCATAACCCAAGCTAATGGGGGTCATTTACTAAGGGCCTGATTCGCGTTTTCCCGACGTGTTACCCGAATATTTCCGATTTGTGCCGATTTCCCCTGAATTGCCCCGGATTTTTGGTGCACGCAATCGGATTGTGGCGCATTGCCGCCGGTATGCTCGTGACGGAAATGGGGGGCGTGGCCGAACGAAAACTCAACGGATTTGAAGAAACCGCCGCATTGAAAAAAAAAAAAAAGTGTCGCGGGACATGCGCTTACCTGCACCCATGGACTCCGGCGGACTTCAGCGCAGCAGCACCACCTGGTGGACGTCGGAGGAACTGCCTTAGTGAATCGCCAGAAGACCCGAATCCAGCGCAGAGAACGCGCCGCTGGATCGTGAACGGACCGGGTAAGTAAATCTGCCCCAATGAGATAAAGTATGAATACCACAAGCCCAACGCAGACAGCAAAGGACAAGCGCAACGATAAACGGAATGTATCAATCACAACCTACCAGAAATAACTACCTGTACTGGCGACTGGTGAAAGATGGAGGGGGGTAGACAGGGGGAGCCGGGGAAAAGACCCACGCGTTTCGCCAGCAGAGCTGTGGTGTAATACGGTGACAGTGTAACTGCATGGCGTCCCATGTGTAACAGCTCGTTATTAGCTGGTAACTTCCGTATCTTCTCACCGGAAGTTATTTGCGGCGTTAATATGTCGCCACATTAGGTGAAGAGGATCAAAAGTTCGTTAAAATTTGGTAAAAAAAAAAAAACTATCACGAAATAAAAGGCCATAAGAGAGAAAGTGTGCTCTTAGTTCTGCATTGTAGCACTTCTGCCTTGCAGCGCTGGGGTCCTGGGTTCGAATCCCACTCAGGTCAACATCTGCAGAGAGTTTGTATGTTCTCTCCGTGTTTGCGTGGGTTTCCTCCGGGTACTGCAGTTTCCTCCCACACTCCAAAAACATACTGGTAGGTCGTTTAGATTGTGAGCCCCATTGGGGACTGGGACTGATGTGACATGCTTGTGCAGCGCTGTATAATCTATTTGCGCTATATAAATAAAAAATTATTATTATAGA
Source organism: Engystomops pustulosus (assembly GCA_019512145.1). Taxonomy (NCBI): domain Eukaryota; kingdom Metazoa; phylum Chordata; class Amphibia; order Anura; family Leptodactylidae; genus Engystomops; species Engystomops pustulosus. The sequence continues at coordinate 215,449 of WNYA01000195.1, read as the reverse complement.
GAAGGGTTAATAACATGAATATTAGTTGATATTTTACCTTCTCAGAATGTAGTAAGATATAAAGTGATTATTTCCATCATCTGTGAGGTGCAGCAGCTCCTGTGTGCAGCAAATTCTCCCTGCAGCCTGAGGGCTAAGAATCTGAAGGGGGGTGCACCTCCGGGGGCTGTTTCCACCTGTTTCCAGGTGACATAAAACCGGAGATACTAATGAATTGTTAAAGTACCGTTGGGAATGTTTTTAATTTAACCCCTTCCCGACATTTGATGTAATAGTACCGCATCGCAGGAGGTGTTTTCCCGCAAAATGCAGTACTATTACTTCATGCTTCTGAACAGAGCCGGCGCCAGGAGCTGCGGGTGTCAGCTATATATTATAGCCAACACCTGCCTCCGATCGCGGGGGTTAACCCCTGACACGCCGGGGGGGTCCGCTGCTCCGATCGCAGTCCCCCGGACTTCCAGTGCCCAGGGCTGCGCGATCCTCCTCTGTGTGCCGGGTCCGTGCCTTCTGGCAGGACACACTGAGGCAGATTTACTTACCCGGCCCATTCGCGATCCAGCGGCGCCTTCTCTGCGGTGGATTCGGGTCCGGCCGGGATTTACTAAGGTAGTTCCTCCGCCGTCCACCAGGTGGCGCTGCTGTGCTGAAGAGCATCGGAATGCGCTGGAGTTCACCGAGCCGGGCTGAGGGAAGGTAAGTGCAAGCTTCGCAACAGATTTTTTTTTTAAATGCGGCGTTTTTTCTGAGAGCTGCCATGTCCTGTGTGTCCTGACACCTTTCTATCATAGCCAGCAGTGGTCAGGGGTCAGCATGGGCGCTCTGACCCCTCTATGACTACACCCCCCCATACACAGCGAGCTGCCATGTTCTGTGTGTCCTGACACCTTTCTATCATAACCAGCAGTGGTCAGGGGTCAGCATGGGCGCTCTGACCCCTCTGTGACTACACCCTCCCATACACAGCGAGCTGCCATGTCCTGTGTGTCCTGACACCTTTCTATCATAGCCAGCAGTGGTAAACATTGGCGCTCCTGCAGGGTACCCCCGACTGACTATGGAGGGTGCCCTCTGACTGGGGGTGTCCAGGAGTTGCACTTAAGTGTTATTGTGGCGTTTGCACTTTAAGGGGTGTAGTGCTCTGTTGTTGGGTTCTCCTACCCCTCCCTGTGGTTTCCCCTCCCCTTGGGTTTATAAGCTGGGCGCCTGGGCGTGCTGCTTCCTCTTGCCCGCGCCACCGGTGAAGCTGTCCCTCCCTCCCTACGGTTACTTGTTTTGTGTTTTTGATAACTCTTTTTGTATTACATACTGCGACGTCACAGCTGGCGGTAAAAAGGAAGAGACTGGTGGAGATGTGGAGATTTGAACGAGATTTGCCCGGAAGACGCAGTGTTGGCCGGGAGTCCGGCCGAGCAAACGGCTTCGGCAGCTGCAGTTTGGCACCAGGAATGAACATCATAACATTGCAGTTTAATTTTTGGAGTTTTGTTAAAATGTTAAAATAAATAGCTGTGACCTTTTTACACCCAACAGGAAGCCTCATTGCCTTTTGTTCTTGTGGGGATGTTTTGGTAGAGTTAATAACTCTGTTTAATATTACGGGTCTTTTTTAAAGTGCCTTATTGGGAAATTGTGTGTTCAAGTTTACTACCTTCCAGTTTGTGTGTGTCAAGACATTCCAATCAGCAGCAGCAGTAGTTATGATGTAATTTGTGCCTCTATGTCTCCTGTTGGATCGGACCGGATTGTATTTCCACTTACGACCTTCCCACCGTGGTCCCGATTTAGAGCATAGCTTTCATTTTCCCACACCCGTTTATAAAATGAAAGGTAATTTTTCCTCCAGACAATTCTGATAAATCACCCCCTACGGGTCAGTGTAAGGCTGCATTCACATGAACATGTGCCCACCTGGCTATGGTCAGGCAGGCATACATTGGGCGTGCTGGAGAGGAGGAAAGGTGAGCGCTGCTCGTCCCTCCATAGAGAATAGAGCCGCACGGTTCTACTTATGGCTGGGGGTCATATGTACAGCTGCAGGCTTGCGGCTGTACATATGTCCCCCATGGACGGCTACGGCGAGCACAACACGTGCTCACTGTTCCGAGCCATAAAAAGATAGTAGCTGGCGATACTGCATAGGATACAGCACTCACCCCCTTCTCCCGTGCGCCAACGTTAGGCCGGGTGAGCATAGCCTGTATTTCCGTATCTTAGGAGACCTTAAATATATGTGGTGTTTTTCATCCGTATGCAGCACTTGAACTCACAACGCGTGCTGCTCGGGTCGCATGGCCCGAAAGCTGCAAACCGGAACTGAACTGACATGCTGAGTTCATCGCATGACACTCGCATGGGCCTTATTTAGCCCATATTTATAAGTCTCCATAGACTTCTAAGGGCATACAGAACTGAAATACGGGAGAAAATAGGACATGTTCTTTATTTTTGTGCGGCCGGTATACGGTACAGTGTTAACAATGGCAATATATAAATGGATGGACGTATTGTCCATTAAAATGAATGAGGACGTATGTAACCCGTAAAAAACGGTACGGTACTGTTAGCTTACGGCCATTTTCATATGGTCGTGTAACTGCGTGAAAGGTGTAAAAGGCCTGATGGAAAGACTACTTATTCCCAAGGAACAATGGCAACAAATGAGGATTAAAACGTGATGGTGTTGGTCTGAACGGTGGCCCATTTTTATCGGAGGTTCTGTGGAGTTGTGCTAATCTTTGGGAGAGAAATCAACCACCAAACAACGGACTTGCTGGACACTGGATTGTAAAAAAAAAAGGTGTAAAGAATCTTTGGAGTTCCGGTCAGAGTAAAATTTTCCCTTTTTTTATTTCAATTGTGGGGAAAAGACTCTGTTAATTATGATAACGATATCATCATCTCAGATACTTGTACATTGCGCCCTTTGGTGTAAATATCCCTCTATACGTTAGACGCGTTGGTTTTTATTTAAATCACACAAAATTGTAGAGTCAACATCTCTTACAAAATAAATCCAATTTTATTGGTTTTCTATAAAGTATTTTCGAGAGAAGTTAGGCCACTATCTGCAACAAACTTTAGTTAAACAATAACCACTAACCAAATTATGGGTTTTTTTTATGGGTTAAATTATGCAAATGAGCCTGAGGAGCTCTGAGCTCCATAAGTGTTAATGGAGGCTGGAGCCCGTAGGTTCATTTGCATAATTTTTAAAACCTTTTTATTCTTAAAAACAAGAGATAGAAGCTAAAAGAAGAGCAGATCCTGCTAGAGGGGGCTCAAACCAGTATGTCTGTGTGCTTAGTTTACAATCCGTTATCCTGGTGGTAAATTTATTTCCTACACTGTCAATTTTTTTGTACACATCGCGCACAATCCATCACTTACTTCCTTTGGGAGATAACTAATAGATATGAGTGGGCCTGTACCCCCAAAGGCCAACGTCAGGTTCACTCATTTTTTAATTACTAACGTTGTTGTTTATGCGCCAAATACTTTTGTATTGTTCTCTTTTGTTATACTTGCTGCCATTATTAAAATTAGAGATTATTTCAGCCCTGTACTTCAGGTACTGAAGCTTTTAAGGGAACTACTGCGGGAATTCCCAATTAACTTGGCGAGTCGTTGAGAACTTGTTGGTTTTTTTTGTACAATTTGTAAAACAATTGGTCATTTTTTCCATTATACTCATTTCCCCAAGGTCCATGAGCCGATTCGGTGTAGAGGTCATTAGTAATGTGGTTTGGAAAGCACAGACGTTTCACATTATCCTCACAAGTTTGGAGGCACCACCCGAAGTGGAAATGTGTCCTGTCTATTCTATCTTCTCTTTTGCTTCCCCAAGTTATTTTGTTGTGGATAGACTTGTCGTAATGACAGACGTCATACTGGCGTCTTACTCTTGGCGCATTATTCTTCTTACCCGCCGATCTGCAGTTCACACTTGAATGTTAAGCCCTTTCCCAAATATTTTTGACCATTCGTACATACAATCCAAACGTCCCATCTCTACAGATGAGGCCACCGACTGCATTGTACAACTTCACTTGTCAATCCCATCAATGCATCACTTGGTGGTATGACCTGGGCCATCGTAGTGTCCATCTTTAGAAATGTTTTTTTTTATTTTCTTTTTACGGAGAACGATATTACTTTGTTGTTTCTTCCATGCAACATCAATTACTGAAACGAGGAAGAGAGTGTTTGGTAATGGTAATAAACCAACGATATTCAAGAACTCAATAATTCCGACCACTGACCAGTATGGCAGAAGCTATCGGGAGGTTTCCAGAAGCAGATCCATGGTGAAGCTATGTCCTGCAGAGCACTTTCCCCTAATTCTGCAGTAACTGCCATCAAAAGTTTTTTCAAAAGTTTCTACAAGACTTGAACATCCCGTGGAGTCTAAACATCTCACTTTTAGTAACAGCTGATCTAAAGACGATTCAGAAATGATCAAGTTTCGATGTGGTTTGAGTTGTTCTAAATTCGGCCGAATGTCTAATAGAGATGGTCGCCGCTTCGTTTCTTCGAGAAACTCACCAAACGTCTTCTCACCGGGTGCATAATCTGTGTCCCTAATTTCCTCTTTTATAACACTTTTGTCTAAAATTGATAATCTGTTCTCAATCTCTTTAGGCAATTGATGGGTCGTAATATTTCCATAGTCAGTATCTGGTGCTGGTTCTGATTTCAGAGAGCGAGAGATATCTGGTGCCGGTTCTGCTTCCGTAGAGCGAGGTTCAATGCACATTAAAAAATCTCTTGGGTCAGATGTTGTTTCTTCAATTTTAACAATTGTATCTTCGAAGGCTTCAGTTAATTGATGGGTTGTAATATTTCTGTAGACGATATCTGGTGCCGGTTCTGCTTTCAGACTGTGAGGTTGAATGCCCATTAAAAAGTCTGTTGGGTCAGATGTTGTTTCTTCAATTTTGACAACTGTTTCTTCAAACTCTTGAGGTAATTGATGGGTTGTAATAGTTCCATAGTCAATATCTGGTGGTGGTTCTGCTTTCAGAGAGCGAGAGATATCCGGTAGCGGTTCCGCTCTCATAGAGCGAGGTTCAATGCACGTTAAAAAGTCTCTCTGGTTAGTTTTTCTTTCATCAATTCTTATATTACTAAGATTTGGTCTTTTATTCTGTTGTAATTCCATCTCGGTGGGATTTGGAGAAGATAAGAGCTGAGGTGGAGCTGAAGGCCCGGTATGAGAATACTGGATACCTAGAGCAGGATTGTCCACAACTTGTGATGTTGACTTAGGAAATGATACAAAGGAATTGTACCTATTTTTTGTCGACATTTCACATAATCTCACAGATGGATCATCCTCAGGTCCGGGTTCTGGACATGGAACCTGAACTTCCTCAATGATTCTCTTCCTCTTGTAGACTCTTTTTTTTAGCGATTCATCTATTAGAACCTCCCCTTCTTTCACTCGAGGGAAAATTGTTGGCACCGCTTCCCGTCGTAGGGTTCTGGATGTGACGTTCATAATATAGGAGTCTCTTGAGAAATGTTCTGAGCACAATCTGTATTTTTTGTTTTTATTTTCAGCTTTTATCCTATTGGCCAGTTGGTCTATGTCGGAGAATTGTTGGCCTGTATGGAAGAGCCATTGATATATTCTGGTAAGGTCAGGGGGGAAAGGATGCATAATTATATGCGGTGACTGCCCCTTTTTCCCAGTTTCGCTGCAGCATTGGTTGATAATGCATTTAGGCATGGTGAGCAGTCTGCAAAACAACAAAAATGGGAATATATTAACAAAGACCACGATTGGAGGTCCATAGTTTCTAAAGAAACAGACTGAAATGTGCCCCTTAGTTGCACTATGAAGGGTCTCTCTATTCTCCTGTTGTTTAGACAACTGTGAGTGAGTGTTAACCCTTCCTGCTCTCTCCCTGGCTGTAGTATGCTATGATACTATGAGCTTAAAGTGAAGGGCTTAATCCTCCCTTCTCAGAGCTGTGTAACCAAACACAGAAAGATTAGATGTGAGCACCTGCAGCCTCCATAGACATACTCTGTACATGGGAGGGAGGAGCAGAATTTAATGAAGTACATTAGAAAAATGTTCACCACATTTTCCCTTCCTTAAATCGGCTGCTTCGTCCAATAGAGCATCCAGTTACTAAATACGAATACATTCCATGAAAGGCAGGGAAGTGGGTGGTGGAACAGAGTAGCGGCATATTCTCCAGCGTTAGCTTCTCTAGTCGTATGTTCTAAGATGTGAGATTCTAATTCCCTTTGACCGGAGCAGCAGAGTTCTAACTATGGATGTGGATTTCATTCTAGGATTTCGGGTTCGACATTGAAGTCTCCCAAGCAAACAATCGTATTTCCTGTCCATGGCATCACAAAGCTGAGCCGTGTCCTCAAAAAGGAAGGTCTGTTTTCGTTACCACCGTTGTGACATGAACATCGATTTTCTGACACGAGTCCCATAGTTTAGGCTCTTGAGCATCAAAAGTTTCCTTTCCATTTTTTTGGAATAAACTTTCTCTCTGGGTCTCTCCATTCGTCTGATAGAGGGATGGATTACTTTATGGGCCCGGCTTCCCGGCTTTTCTCTGAACCGGAAGCTGCTTGAACCGGGAGGTATCCAAAAGACTTTAGTCTATGGCAGAGCAAGGGAAAAATAAGTAATATGTACTCAGGGGGGCCCCCTGAGTACATGTGTGCGTTACTAAGGGTGGGGACCGAGTACATGTGTTCATTGCTGGGGGTGGGGACTGAGTACATGTGTTCGTTACTAGAGGTGGGGACCTAGTACATTTGTTCGTTACTAGGGTTGGGGACCGAGTACATGTGTTCGTTACTAGGGGTAGGGACCGAGTACATGTGTTCGTTACTAGGGGTAGGGACCGTTTATATATGTGGGTGTTACTAGGGGTGGGGACCGTTTATACATGTGCGACATATGTCAGGATTCGGGATGCGTGGATCCACTGGACCACCGTGGGAGGTGGTACTAGCCGTCACCTGGGACCGGAGTCTACGTGGCACCTGGTCTTCACCAGAGCCAGCCGCAAAGCGGGTTGGACTTGCTACAGCAGGGTACCACCAGGTCGTTTCACAGGTGCGACTAGCCCGCGGTGGCAGCCGAGGAAAAGGTACCTCAGTGGAACACAGTCTTGTGGTCAGGTCCGGGCACAAGGTCAGGGCAGGCGGCAGAGAAGCAACGTCAAGTCCAATCCGGGGTCAGCAACGGGAGGTCCAGGCAGAGGGTAATGGGAACACAGGACACAGGATCTCAGGAGCAGGAACACACGGGAGCAGGAATGCAGAATACACAGGAACGCAGGAGAATTGCTAAGGAGCTTTTTCAAAGACTGTGAGGCACAAAGATCCAGCAGGGAAGACAGTAAGGTGCTGGGAATTTATAAAGAATGGCATCTGGCCAGCGCCAATTATCAGCACGCTGACACACACACAAGCGCCCTATGCGGCAGGGACATGCGCAGGGAGCCACCGGTGGATCCCGGCAAGGTGAGTCGCACAGTGGCCCACATGGAGGTCCAAGGGTCGCAGGGGCACCCGTGACAGATGACTATATTACCGGAGGAAGATTACAAAGTTAGTATCCTCTTCTGGTCGGACATAGATCTTGCCAGGAGGAAGCTTCCGTAGGTCCACAGGAGCAGCAACAACCAGAAGTTCCGGAGGAATGATATGACGAGGAGTTGGTTCTTCCCCAACAACATCAGAGGCATGAGAGAGGGCATCAGCTTTGACGTTTTTCTCAGCTGCACGGAACTAAATCAATAAGAGATAAAAGAGAGGAAAAATGTGGAATAAATTGGCGCAACCCAGAAATCTCTGTATAGCACATAGGCCCAATGGGCGAGGCCACTGAAGCACGGCAGACAGCTTGGCAGGATCCATCTGTAGCCCTTTGTCAGAAATGATGCATCCCAAAAACGTAAGGCTACCTTGATGAAACAGCATTTCTCGAGCTTAGCATACAAGCGCTTGGCCCTTAGGTGCCTCAGAACTTGCCGGACGTGGACCTGATGAGACTGCAGGTCAGGAGAAAACACCAGAATATCGTCCAAGTAGACAACGACACAAATGTAAGTCAACTCCCGGAAGATACACTGCTGGTGCATTTCAGAGTCCAAAGGGCATTACAAGATACTCAAAATGTCGGTCACAAGTATTGAAGGCAGTCTTCCACTCATAGAATTCACGGAGGCGGATGAGGTTAAATGCCCCCCGCAGATCCAGTTTGGTGAAAACCTTGGCACCCCGAATTCGATCAAAAAGTTCAGTGACGAAAGGCAACGGGTAACTGTTTTTCCCCGTGACTTTATTGAGGCCGTGGTAGTCATTGCATGGGCGGAGGGAACCATCCTTCTTGGCCACAAAGAAGAATCCAGCACCGGCAGGGGAAGAAGACTTGCGGATGAATCCCTTCTGAAAATTCTCCTTGATGTAGCCCGACATAGCCGCAGTTTCAGGCACAGATAACGGGTATACCTGACCTCGTGGAGGAGATGCACCCGGCAGAAGGCAAATGGGGCAGTCATAGGGATGGTGCAGCGGCAGAACCTCTGCTTCCTTCTCAGAGAAAACATCCACAAAGTCCTTATAAGAAGCGGGAAGACCTGTCAACTGCTTGGAGGAGTCCGGAGACGACATGGAGGGAACCGGATGGAGAGCCATGAGACAGAGAGAGTGGCATTCTGCTCCCCAACGAAGGATTTCCCCAGTCTGCCAGTCGAGCACTGGAGCGTGTTGCTGCAACCACGGAAGACCCAAAAGCACTGGAGACGTAGATCGGGGGATCACATTAAATGACAGTCTCTCCTTGTGCAATGTCCCAATTTGCAGAGACAGAGGCTCCGTACGGTAGTGGACCGGGTCATCGAGAATCTGTCCACTGAAGGAAGAAATAACCAACGGCTTCTCTAAGCGTACCACAGGAAAGTGATGCAGGGAGACCAAGGCAGCATCCACGAAATTCCCTGCGGAGCCAGAGTCCAGGAAGGCTGAGACTTGAACTGGGTTGCTTCTTCCAAAACTGATAAGGACCGGGACATTCTGATGAGGGGAAACCTTGCTCTCACCTATGAACGCTTCTCCCAAGAACTGAACAAGCCTCAAGAAAGTGCTCCAGACTTGCACAATAAAGGCAGAGATTCTCCTGTCTTCGCCTGGAACGCTCTGGAAGGGGGGGGGGGGGGCAGACAAGCTCCTGCATTGGCTCCTCTGTAGCAGACAATGCAGGTGACAGCCTTGGACTTTGAAAGACAGAAGCCAAGTGGGAAAAACGTCGGGTCCTGGTCTGCAGCTGTTCCAGACGTTGTTCCTCAGAACACTCAGCAAAGCGGATATCAATCCGAGTGGCCAGAGAGATGACACAGTAGACGGCAAGGTTGCAATCAGGGCTGCTTCATTCCAAGCAAACTCAGAGGCCAGAATACGGAACCGAACCGCATAGTAGCCCACTCTGTGTTGAACTGCGTAGGCAGGAGTTCGATATGTAGAGAGCACTGAATAATGAAGCCCCTGCATAACTTGGCCTCACCGTCATATTTGGAGGGCATGGATAGATGCAGCCTGGGTTCAGCAGGAGACAATACAGCCATAGTAACAGGAGGTACCGCAGTTACTGGACACTGTTGCTGAGTAGCCAATAGTTGCTGCAGGGCGGCGGTGACTTGTCCAAGTAGCTGTCCTTGGGTGGCAATCTGTTGAGACTGCTGGACCACGAAGGTGGTAAGATCAGCCAGTTGGAAGCGGAACCTCGGCGGGATCCATGGGCGGATCTACTGTCAGGATTCGGGATGCGTGGATCCACTGGACCATCGCGGGAGGTGGTACAAGCCGACACCTGGGACCGGAGTCTGAGTGGCACCTGGTCTTCACCAGAGCCAACCGCAAAGGGGGTCGGACTTGCTGCGGCAGGGTACCACCAAGCCCATCCAGAGGTGCGACTAGCCCGCAGTGGTAGCCGAGGTCGAGGTACCATAGTGGAAGACAGTCTCGTGGTCAGGTCCAGGAACAGGGTCAAGGCAGGCAGCAGAGATGCAACGTCAAGTCCAAGTCAACAACGGAAGGTCCAGGCAGATGGGAATGGGAACACAGGCACACGGGAACTGAGGAGCAGGAGCGCTGGAGACACAGGAGCGCTGGAGACACAGGAGCGCTGGAGAGCAGAAGAATCGCTAGGGAGCTTTTTCATAGGCAAAGGCAATGAGGTCCATAGATCTGGCAGGGAAGACAGGAAGGCGCTGGGAATTTATAAAGAATAGCATCTGGCCAGCCCCAATTATCGGCGCGCTGGCCCTTTAAATCTGACAGAGCCGCCATGTACGCACCCTTTGCAGTGGGTATGCGGGCATGGAAGATGCCACTGGATCCCAGTGCAGCGAGCGCAGTGGCCCGCGCGGAGGTACAGGGGCACCCGTGTCATGTTACTGGGGACCGAGACTGTATATAAAGGCTGCACTCCCTGACGGTCACCTTAGAAGTGGAGCTCTGTGTAGGTGGCAGCAGAAAGATGTAGTGATTACTGTGTTGGGAGGATAAGGATTTGCTCAAGCGTAAAATCATGTGACGATATAATCAAAAATACTCCAACCGAATATCACAACCCGGATGCCGAACTAATTATTATTAGTTAACTTTTGTTTTCACTTTAAACAACAATAACTAACTATAGATTAAACTGAGACCAGAATCACCTTAAAGATAAATATTGAATGATGAGATTAGATCATTTTTATGATAATCTGCATGTAAAGACCTTAAAAAAATAATTCCTGCCTCAATCACCCCCCTAACCCTCATGGGCACAAGGAGAAACCGCACCAACTATGCCCTATGGCTCCACTGATACTGGATACAAAACAGACAAATCACTAATTGTGGCTGTAATACACCCAATACAGTATATACATACAGCTATATGATGTCCACACATCACACAGTGTACAGCTATATGATGTCCACACATTACACATACACAGTATACAGCTATATGATGTACACACTATATACAGGATATATATACACAGCTATAGTATATACACACATTACACATACACGGTATACAGCTATATGATGTCCACACATCACACATACACGGTATACAGCTATATGATGTCCACCCTCACCATAACAACACGGTAGCAGCTATATGATTGTCCACACATCACACATACACAAACGGTATACAGCTATTGATGTCCACTCACCAAACACATACACGGTTAAGCAGCTATGATGTGCCACCCCTCACACATACACTGGTATACGAGCTAGTGATGGTCCCCACACCTCACACAACATGAGCCCGTACACATACCGTAGCTATGTGTCGCAACATCACACATACACGGTATACAGCTTATGATGCCACACAGCACACATACACGGTATCAGCTATTGATGTCCACACATCACCCATACACGTCATAACAGCTATATGAGGTCCACACTCACCACAACACAACGTATACAGCTATATTGAATGTCCACACATCACACATACACGGTATACAGCTATATGATGTCCACACTCACACATAACAGCTATGATGGTCCACCCTCACACATACACGGACAGCTATATGATGTCCACACCTCACACATACAACGGTATACACTATATGATGTCCCCCATCACACATACACACTGTATACTAGCTATATGATGTCCACAAACATCACACCTACACGGTATACAGCATATGATGTCCACACATCACACATACACGGTATAAACTATATGATGTCCACACTCACACATACAAGTATACAGCTATATGATGTCCACACATCACACCATACAGTATAACAGCTATATGATCCACACATCACACATACACGGTATTCCGCTAATGGATTCTCCACACATCACACATACAGCGGGTATACAGCTATATGATGTCCACACATCACACATACACGGATAACAGCTCTATGATGTCCACACATCAACACATCACGGTAATACAGCTATAGCTATGTCCACACTCACCATACAAACGGTATACAGCATATGAGATGTCCACACATACACATACACGTAAGACAGCTATATGATGTCCAACATCACACATACACGTATACAGCTATGATGTCCACACATCACACATACACGGTATAAGCCTAATGAGTCACATCCTCCACGTCTCCGCATGCTTCCACATCACACTAACATATACACGATGCATACACAGACATAAACTAGATTCCACACATCACCAACACGGGTATAACAGCTATATGTCACACCTGCACTACACGAACACTAATTCACACAACACAACGGTATAACATATGATGTCCACACTCCCCAGACCGGGATACAGCCATATGAATGGCCACACATCACACAACACGGTGAATCAGCCATATGAGGTCCACACATCCACATCACCGGTAATACCGCAGTATTATGTTCCACACACGCATACATCACGGTATACAAGCCCGATATGCTGTCCACACTACATACACACAGCCAGTCAACATACGATACACGGGAAACCCATACGGAAGGCCACACATCACACATACTACAGTACGGTATAACAAGCCATATGATCCACACATCACACATACACTTATACAGCCATATGATGTCCACACATCACACATACACGTATACAGTCCATGATGTCCCCACATCACACTACACGGTATACAGCCTATGAATGTCCACACATCACACATACACCGTATACAGCATAATGATGTCCACACATCACACCTACACAGTATTACAGCCATATTTCCACACATCACACATAACACGGTATACAGCCCTATGATGTCCACACACACTACATACACAGTATACAGCCTATGATGTCCACACATCACACATACACAGTATACAGCCTATGATGTCCACACATCACACATACACAGTAACAGCCATATGATGTCCACACATCACACATACACAGTATACACCATATGATGTCCACACATCACACATACACGTAATACAGCCATAGATGTCCACACATCACACATACGTATACAGCCAATGATGTCCCACATACACACATACCACGTCATACAGCCATATGATGTCCACACATCCACATACACAAGTATACATCCATCTGATGCCACACATCACCAATACACAGTATACAGCCATATGATGTCCACACACTCACACATACACATATACACATACAAAGACAGCATATGTGTCCACACATCACCACACAGTATACAGCCATATGATGTCCACACATCACCCTACCAGTAACAGCCATATGATGTCCACACATCACCATACACAGTATACAGCCATATAGATGTCCACACCATACACAGCATACACAGTAGATATCCAGCCATATTATGTCCACACACTCACGCATACACAGTAATACAGCCATATGATGTCCCACATCACGCATACAACAGTAGATACGCCATATGTGTCCACACATCCCATACAACAGTATACAGCCATATGATGTCCACATCACGCATACACAGATATACAGCCCATATGATGTCCACACATCACCATACACAGTATACAGCTAATGATGTCCACCCATCACGCATACACAGTATACAGCCATATGATGTCCACACATCACGCATACCAGTATACACCCATATATGTCCACACATCACGCATACACATATAACAGCCTAGTGATGTCCACACATCACACATACACAGTATACAGCCATATGATGTCCACACATACACAGTATACAGCCATATGATGTCCACACATACACAGTATACAGCCATATGATGTCCACACATCACACATACACAGTATACAGCTATATGATGTCCACACATACACAGTATCACAGCTTATAATGTCCACACATACACCATTGATACAGCTATATGATGTCCACACATCACACCTACACAGTATACAGCTATATGATGTCCCACATCACACATACCCAGTATAGACAGCTATACGATGTCCACACATTCCACATACACAGTATACAGCTATACGATGTCCACACATTCCACATACACAGTATACAGCTATACGATGTCCCACACATCACACATACACAGTATACAGCTATATGATGTCCACACATCACACATACACAGTATACAGCTATATGTTCCACACATCACACATACACGGTATACAGCTATATGATGTCCACACATCACACATACACGGTATACAGCTATATGATGTCCACACATCACACATACACATATACAGCTATATGATGTCCACACATCACACATACACAGTATACAGCTATATGATGTCCACACATCACACATACACAGTATACAGCTATATGATGTCCACACATTCCACATACACAGTATACAGCTATATGATGTCCACACATCACACATACACAGTATACAGCTATATGATGTCCACACATCACATACACAGTATACAGCTATTGATGTCCCACATCACACTACAGCAGTAACAGCTATAGTGTCCACACATCACACACACAGTATACAGCTATATATGTCCACACATCACACATACACGGTATACAGCTATATGATGTCCACACATCACACATACACAGTATACAGCTATATGATGTCCACACATCACACATACACAGTATACAGCTATATGATGTCCACACATCACACATACACAGTATACAGCTATATGATGTCCCACCATCACACATACACGTATACAGCAATGATGTCCACACATCACACATACAACAGTATACAGCTATATGTGTCCACACATCACACTACACAGATACAGCTAGATGATGTCCACACATCACACATACACGGTATACAGCTATATGATGTCCACACATCACACATACACAGTATACAGCTATATGATGTCCACACATCACACATACACAGTATACAGCTATATGATGTACACACTATATACAGGATATATATACACAGCTATAGTATATACACACATTACACATACACAGTATACAGCTATATGATGTACACACTATATACAGTATACATACACAGCTATAGTATATACACACATTACACATACACAGTATACAGCTAAATGATGTACACACATTACACATACACAGTATACAGCTATATGATGTACACACAGTATACAGTATACATACACAGCTATAGTATATACACAGTGTAATGCACTCACCTCTGGTGCTGGTACCTGGAGAATACAGGACATCATCTCCCTAGTGTCTGCAGAGTGATGGCTACACACTACACTCCATAAGGAACTTCAGATCATGTGACAGGAAGCAGAGGCGGGGCCAGAGGAGGAGCTCCGGACACAGGAAGAGCAGCTGCTGCCTGTTCTCTGCCCACACCAGGAGGCGACGAAAGAGAGAGAGAGGGGCTGCGGGGAGAGAGCATTGGGGGCTGCGGGGGCACGGTCCGGTCCGACCCTTTCAGTGGAGAATTTTGGGCAGCTGTCACACATGTGGCGCTGACATTTCTTAACCCCTTAAGGACGCAGGGTTTCTTCGCTCATTTCTCGCTCTCTACCTTCAAAAATCCATAACTTTTTCATTTTTCCGTGTACAGACCTGTGTGAGGGCTTATTTTGTGCGTAACAAATTTATATTTCCCGTAAGGTTATTTATTTTAACATGCCGTGTACTGTGAAGCTGAAAAAAAAATCCAAATGTGGAAAAATTGAAGAAAAACAGTGCGTCACATTCTTGTAGGCAGTTTTTACGACTTTCACTTTGCGCTCCAAATAACACGTCTACTCTATTCTTTGTTTCGCTGCGATCGCGGTGATACCAAATTTATAAAGGTTTTATTGCGTTTTAATACATTTTCAAAAATTAAACGAATGTGTACAAAAAAAAATAATTTTGCCACCTTCTGACGCTAATAACTTTTTCATACTTTGGCGCACGGAGCTGTGTGAGGTGTCATTTTTTGCGAAATGAGCCAATGTTTTTATTGGTACGATTTTGAGGTCTGTGTAACATTTTGATCACTTTTTATTCCATTTTTTTATGTCATGTAAAAAGGTGTAAAAGTCGCATTTCGGAAATTTGGGCGCCATTTCCCGTCTCAGAGGTCACCGCCGGCCGTAACCGTTTTTATATTTTGATAGATCGGGCATTTTGGGACGCGGCGATACCTAATGTGTCTGTGATTTTTACTGTTTATTGTGTTTTATATCAGTTCAAGGGAAAGGGGGGTGATTTGAATTTTTAATATTTTATTAATTTTTTTAATTTTTTAAACTTTTTTTTTTTCACTATTTGTTTAGACCCTCTAGGGTACATTAACCCTAGATGGTCAGATTGTTCCTACCATATACTGCAATACTTCTGTATTGGCCACTGGCTCATTGTAACGAATCTGCAGAAGCCATGTAGCCTCGGGTCAAAACCGATCAATGACGTTCGGGGGACCAACGATTGGAACAAAGATGGCGGCGCCCACGCGCCGCCGTCTTTTAATTGCCACCGGCAACCGAAGGGTTAATAGCCGCGATCGGTGCAAGCACCGACCCCAGTTATTAGTGGTGGGGGTTTGTTACAATATGCAACAACCCCCACCCTTGTATGAAGAGGACTCAGCCCGTGAGCCCTCTTCATACACTCCCTGCACCTCTGCGCCGTAGAGCTACGGCGCAGAGCGTTAAGGGGTTGAATACGTGTGCACTAAAAAGAACGTCAATAAGACTGACGGGATTCGTGAAGCCGTTTTTCCGGATGTATTTTCTGTGCCTTTCAAAACGCAATTAAAATGCATTGTGTAAACATGGCCTAAGAATGTACAAGTCATGTTTCCATGTAGCAGTAGATGAGCCCCCAGAATCCATTGCACTTGTCGGCCCTTTCTTGTAGGCTTTGTCCTTACAGCTTGCATTGTGCGCTCCAAGTGTAAACTACCCTTTATTAGGCTGCATTCACACGAACGTATGGGGGACGTATATACGGCTGACGTATATGCAGCGTATATACGTCCCACATACACTTCTATGGCCTCACCACGCCGTACGGGAGTGGTACAGCACATGTGGGGCCCCGTACCGCTCCGTAGCCCGTAGAAAGATAGGACATGTCCTATATTTCTATGTGCTGTATTTTCCTATGGAGAGGGGCGAGGGTGAGCTGCGCTCATCCCCTGCTTCTCCGCAGCGCCGATGTATGCCCGCCGTACTACGCTTCGGCAGGCATACATCGTGTGAATGTAGCCTTACTTGGTATGAGCACAGCGATACCAAATTTATAAAGGCTTTAAAAAATGAATACGTCTCGTAAGGAAAAATAATTCTCAGTTTCGCCCACCTCTGATGCCAATAACTTTTTCCTACTTCGTTACATGTGATGATGATTTCATTGGTTATTTTGAGGACTGTACAACATTTACGTCAATTTTTATGCAAATTTTTATGTATTGTAAATAAAAAAAAAAATAGATGCATTTCAGACATTTGGGAGCTATTTTACCGTGAAAGGGTTCACTGCCAGGAATAATTGTTTTAAAATTTTGACAAAAAGGCCAAAAGTTTTGCCAAAAGTTTTGAGAATGATAAAAATGTTAATTTTTTACAAAGTCTCCTGCATCAGGTTTTACAATGGCAATTTGCATATACTCCAGAATGTTATAAAGAATGAACTTTTTCCCCCAAAACAAATATCAGCTTCATTGCAGGCGCCTTAGGCGGAGCAGCTGCCATGGTGTCAGTGATGTCTCCAGTAACACAGGTGCGGGTGATGATGAGGACAGGGCTGGAGAACAATCTGTCAGGATTAAGTAACAATCACACCCCTGGACACTTTACAAGGAGGCTGGTGCTTGGCATCATTGTTTCTCTTCTGTTCACCATGGTTATCTCTAAAGAAACACGTGCAGTCATCATTGCACTGCACAAAACTGGCCTAACAGGGAAGAGTATTGCAGCGAGAAAGATTGCACCTCAGTCACCAATCTATCGCATCATCAAGGAATTCAAGGAGAGACGTTCCATTGTTACCAAAAAGGCTCCAGGAGCCTAAGAAGGAGCAGCAAGCGCCAGGAGCGTCTCTTACAAGTGTCTCAGCTTGGGGATGGTGCTACCAGCAGTGCAGAGCTCAGGAATGGCAGCAGCAGGTGTGAGGCATCTGCACGCACTGCGAGACTGCGGAGACTCTTGGAGCAAGGCCTGGTGTCCAGGAGGGCAGCAAAAAAGCCACTTCTCTCCAGAAAAACCATCAGGGACAGACTGATATTCTGCAGCAGGTGCAGGGAGTGGACTGCTGAGGACTGGGGGACAGACTGATATTCTGCAGGAGGTGCAGGGAGTGGACTGCTGAGGACTGGGGTAAAGTCACTTTCACTGATGAATCCCCTTTCCGATTTTTTGGAACATCTGGGAAACAACTTGTTGGGAGAAGACAAGGTGAGCGATGCCACCAGTCTTGTCTCCTGCACCTGTAAAGCCTCCTGCAGCCATTCATGTGTGGGGCGGCCTCTCAGCCAAGGGAATCGGCCTAAAAACACATCCATGAATAAAGAATTGGACGAGAATGTCCTCCAAGAGCCACTTCTCCCAACCGTCTACTCTCATATGTACAGGACTCAACTGATGTCCTGAGACGTGTAGATGTATCGAGTATCTCTGGAGTCCGATATGTATATGGTGTCTTGTGATGTCGAGTCCCTTTACATGTGTATCAACCAGGATCTTGGACTCGGAGCTGTTGGCTTTTTTTCTTAGACAGCGCCGTCTTGAGGTCGAACTTGTCGATCTACTTCTCGAACTATTAAGGTTTGTTTTGGAGCACAACTATTTCCTCTTCAAGGATAAACACTACTCGCAGGTCAGGGGTACGGCGATGGGGGCCACTTGTGTCCTCCTCGTACACAAACCTGTTCCTAGGATTGTGGGAACATGAAGAGGTCCAATGTGCCATGGACATATCAGATGGTTCTGTGTTGTCATGGATGCGTTTCATTGATGACATTCTGTTCATTTGGCAGGGTACCAGGCAAGCATTGGATGACTTTTTATATTTATTGAACTTCATTGATCAGTCCATACTAGCCTTTGTTATATTCTGCTCCATGCCATACCACTTTCATTACCCCCTGAGGCAGCAACGGCAAAAAGCACGTCGGGGTTCAGTGGTTCATCGCTTATACTCCCGAGTACTATGCAGCCCGGTTGGTATACATGAATTTTCTAGCACTTTATTTCTAGTATCTGTTAGTATGGGTATTGTCCAATCCAGGTGCCCCATCTTGTATGGCTACTACTTGACATTTTGCGTTACTAATTATATTTTCTATTGAAAATGTCTATGTATTAAATGTTATGCATAGCATTCTAATTCATTATTGACTTATTATTAACTTCTCCCAACCCTCCAGGAGCAGATGGTGATGAGCAATGCCTCCTCCAGTATTATGGAGCACCTGCCATAAAGGGGAGAACTAAATGGCTCAGGGAACAACACATAGAGATTTTGGGTCCATGGCCTGGAAACTCCCCAGATCTTATCCCATTGAGAACTTGTGGCCAATCATCAAGAGACGGGGGACAAACAAAACCCAACACATTGTGACAGAATGCAGCAGTGATTGTGCAGGAATGGACGGCGATCAGTCAGGATCTGGTGCAGGAGGTGAGTGAGAGCTGCCGGGGAGAATTGCAGAGGTCCTGAAGAAGAAGGAGAGGTCCTGCAGATACTGACTCGCTGCAGTAACTCCTCCTACCTGACAATAAAAGCTTCTGTTCCCCATAATGTGATTGCACTTGTATCTCTGTATGTGATGAACATCTGACAAACCGAAGGGCAACACATCATGTGACAAGAGAAGATTTGTGTCATTCTCAAAACTTTTGACCATGACGGTATAATTTCAAGAGAAAGGTGCGGATTTAAACTTCCAGGCACATTTTTCTTGAGGCGCTCTAGGGCAGAGGACCTGTCAGGTGGCTTTGGGACACTCAACAGCTATTGTTTTGTGTCCTAAATCGCCCCCTAAGACAGCTATTCATGGCCACATATATACACTTCCTTTGGTCTGGATCTGGTGTTGCTTCGCGCTGCTACCGGGTGCACAACGTTGCCCTCACTGATAGCACGGCTCCGGGCCACGGGAAGTATATATGTGGCCACAGACGGCTGTCATTTGTGTTGAATTGATCCCAAATTAACCTGCCTGATTCCTCTTAACTTTGCTAATTAATGCCCAAACCCTCCACCCCACACTTTTCCTTAAAAAAAACCCCAAATTGCATTCTTCAATCCTTCACATTGCCCCTGATACTGGCAATATTTGGTCTAGGAGAAGCTAATAGCATCATAGTAACCTCTCCCCCACAATCCCGCTGCTCAGGACTACATCACTCTATAGGAGTAATCACGGTATGGAGGTAATAATCACTACCGTATATACTCGAGTATAAGCTGACCTGAGTATAAGCCGAAACCGCTAATTTTACCACCAAAAACTGGGAAAACATTGACTCGGGTGTAAGCCGAGGGTGGGAAATGCATTGGTCACAGCCTCCCCAGTAGTATATAGCCAGCCAGCCCCTGTAAATGGCCAGCCCCCTATAATATATAGCCTGCCAGCCCCCTGTAGTGTATAGCCAGCCCCCTATAATATATAGCCTGACAGCCCCCTGTAATGTATAGCCATTTGTAATCACACTAAATACAGAGTCAACGTATCTTATAAAATAAATCCAATTTTATTGGTTTACTATAAAGTATTTCAGGTGAACCTTCCATGAGAACTGAGAAAAAACAAAAACCAAATGAAACCTTTAAAATCTCCTTTTTCAGAAATAAATAGTTTGTGTCTACCTTTAAAAAAAAAAAAAAAATTAACAACAGCTTTTCAGTCATTGGGAGTCCTCACATCTGCGATTGCCACTGATTCCATGATCGCCAGTTGTGCCGAGAGGTTTTCTAACACATTCATCCCGTAAATGACTCGACTACCCAATCAGCCACTCGTAATCGCAACAAAACCGGTAGCGATCACCCCCCAAAAAATAACCCCCATTGATGTATATTACAATAAGTAAAAAGGGAATATGACCGATCTTGTGTCTCTTTAGGTCTAGTTCATATGATCCATGCTCAGACCTAGTACTATACATAGGGGTAAAATTCTATTGTGTTGTAAGAGAGGTCATCCGATAGGTTGGTCTTGGACAGACCAACGTCGAAATGCAATCTATTTTCGAGTTTGCTCTTGCAGAAACGGGCCATCCTGGGCCATTGGATAAGTTCCTTGCTGGGAATTTCAAACTTTGCCAAATAGGGTAGCAATGGGGGAGCTCGGGATTTCGCGGTGTGCGACAGTTCACCCTCATACAATCGTACGCCATTGATCAATGTGTCCTCCACTGTCATACTCACCACACACAATCCATCAGCCATTGATTACTAGTAGAGATGAGCGTCCTGAGGTTGACACATTGGGGCAGATTTACTTACCCGGTCCATTCGCGATCCAGCGGTGCGTTCTCTGTGGAGGATTCAGGTCTTCCGGCAACTCATTAAGGTAGTGCGCCCGATGTCCACTAGGTGTCGCTGCTGCGCTGAATTCCGTCGGACTTCACTGGAGTTCACCAAGCTATTGTGGGTGCAGGTAAGTGTGTGTCAAGCGACACTTAAAAAAAAAAAAAATACGGCGGTTTTTCCGAATCAGTCAGGTTTTCTTATGGCCACCCCCCCCCCCGATTTCCATCAAGTGCATGCAGGCTCCGGATGTGCGACAATCCGATCGCGTGCGCCAAAACCCCGGGGCAATTCAGTAAAAACCGGCGCAAATCGGTAATATATGCGAGAAACGCGATTCGGGCCCTTAGTAAATGACCCTCATTGGGTTCAGGATTGGCTGCACAACCCGAACATATTGCACGATTGGTTGCTGAAGAGCCAATCTGGAAATATATGCCCAGCCAAACTTGGTCACCCAACACCAACGTCAGGTTTGCTCATCTCTAATTACCAACCTTGTCCTTTTTGGTGCCAATAACTTTTGTATTTTTTGCACTAGACTTTGACCGTTGCTTCCGATCATCCATTACTAAAATCAGTACCGAGAGCTCGGGTCGCGCTTCCATGACTTCTACTCCATTAATGATTCTTTCAGTCCTATACTTCAGAGCCATATGGTCAACATTTTCAAGGTCACCTATGCAGGACTTATGCACTAAATTTGGAAAGTAGTTCAACTTTTTAAACATTTTTTAAAATTTATTATTATTTTTGTATTGCGCAGTTCCTCAATTCAACAATCGGATTTTTACTTTTTCGTCATCCTCATTTTCCAAAGGTCCAAGAGAGGATTCGGTGTAGAAGTTATTATTAATATGGTTTATTAGTAGACAGCGATTTCCCTTCGAAAAGATCCACGTTATCCAAATTCTGAGGCCCCACCGAAGTTATTTTGTTGCAAATGGACTTGAAGTAATGCCAGACATCAAACTGGTGTCTTACTCTTAAGGGTAAGCCTGGTACATTATTTTATTACACGCCGCTCTGAAGTAAACACTTGAATGTTAAGCCCTTTCCCAATATCTCTAACCATTGCATGAGAACCTTAACCTATGACCTTAGCCTATGACCTGGGCCATCACATTCTCCAGAAATTGAGAAACTTTACTGTTTCTTCCATGGAACATCAATTGCTGCAAAGAGTCATAGAGTGTTTGGTGATGGTAATAAACCAACGATGTCCAAGAACTCTTTCCTTTTTGGAACATTCCGACCACTGACCAGTACGGCAGAAGCTAGTGGAAGGTTTCCAGAAGCAGATCCATGGTGAAGCTATGTCCTGCAGAGCACTTTCCCCTAATTTTGCAGTAACCGCCTTCAAAATTTTTTTCAAAACTTTCCACGAGACTTGAACATCCCGTGGAGTCCGAACATTTCACTTTTCGAAGCAGTTGATCTAAAGACGATTCAAAAATTATCAACTTTCTATTTTGTTCGCGTTGTTCTTCCGTCGGCCTAAGGTCTAACTGAGATGGTTGCTGCTTAGTTTCTTCGAGAAATGAAGCTAAAACTTCCGACTTCCCAAACGTCTTCTCACCAGTGCCGCCAATTTCTTCTTTTATCTCCCTTTTGTCTAAAATTGATAATTTGTTTTCAATATCTTTGGGCAGTTGATGGGTCGTGATAGTTCCATAGTCGCTATCTGGTGGTGGCTCTGCGCTGGTAGAGCGAGGTTCAATGTCCATTAAAAAATCTCTCGGGTAAGACGTTGTTTCTTCAATTTTAACAATTGTTTCTTCTATCTCTTTCGGAACTCGATGGGTTGTAAAATGTCCATAACCAATATCTGGTGCCGGCTCTACTTTGAGAGAGCGAGAAATATCTGGTGGTGGTTCTGCTCTCAAAGAGTGAGGTTCAATGCCCATTAAAAAATCTCTAGGGTGAGATCTCGTTCCTTCAATCCCTTTAGACAATTGATGGGTTGGAATATTTCGGTAGACAATATCTGGTGCCGATTCCGCTTTCGAAGGGCGAGGTTCAATGCCGGTTAAAAAATCTCTTGGGTCAGATGTTGTTTCTTCAATTTTTATATTACTTAGATTTGGTCTTTTACCCTGCAGCAAGTCCATTTCTTTGGGATTTGGAGAAGATAAGAGCGGAGGTGGAGCTGAAGGCCCGGTATGAGAATACTGGACACCTAGAGCAGGATTGTCCACAACTTGTGATGTCGAGTTAAGGAACAACACAAAAGAATTTAATAAAGTAAAGTCGGTTTGCGTTGACATTTCAGAGTAGCTAATATGTGACTCGTCCTCAAATTCTGGCATATTCAACGGACGTGGAACCTCAACGAACTCAACTTCCTCAACGATCCTCTTCCTCTTGTAGGATTTTTTCAGCGATTCCTCGATTAGAACCTCCCCTTCTTTCACTCGAGGAAAAATCGTTGGCACCGCCTCCCGTCGTAGGACTCTGGAAGTGGCGTTCCTAATGTAGGAGTCTCTTGCGAAATGTTTTGAGCACAATCTGTACTTTTTGTTTTTATTTTCAGTTTTTATCCTATTGGCCAGTTCGTCTACATTTGTGAATTGTTGGCCTGTATGGAAGAGCCATCGATATATTCTGGTGAGGTCAGTGGGGAAAGGATGCAGAATTATATCCGATGACTGACCCTTTTTCCCAGTTTTACTGCAGCATTGGTTGATAAGGCAAGTAGGCATGGCGTGTAGCCTGAAAAACAACAGAAATTATAGTTAGAGATAATAAGGAATTTATTCAGAACCTCGAGAGGCTGGGACTATGAACTACTGCAAAAAAATCATAGGCATTACATCAGGGATGGATAAAGAAGAAATTCGTGAAGGAACTACCGTGGCATGAGGAGACTCAGGCACACACAGGATGCAGCTGCTCCCCTGGGGACTCGCCTAATGCTGTGTAACGCGAAATAAACTTTTATAAAGTACTGAAATGATTCAGAATTCAGGCATTTATAAAAATCAGCATAGCATAGGACATGGGAACCTGTCACCAGCTAAAAATTACATTCTAGATGACAGGTTTGCTTTAAGACATGTTTCTCTCGTGTGTCCCCAGGCCGTGTGCAGCCCATGGAGATGGCCTGGCATGTTGCCTGCTGCCTCAGACATATTGGGGTAAATTTATCATACGCTGACACATGGTGCCATGAACTTGTCTAGAAAAGACACTATCCTTACGCGAGACCCTCTCATCAAGAGGTCGCATTGACGCCAGTACAAGCAGCACAGACACTTGCACAGGCGCCTCAATAAAAAAAATCTAACATACAATTATGCAGGAAACTGCTACTTTCTACAGGAGAAGGATTTGCTCAAGTAAAAAAAATTGTGATAATAGATAATAAAATACTCACAATAAAGGAAATGGAATAAAACTGGAGCTGCCGACTGGATACAACAACCTAGAAGGACGGAGGAATAGAAGAATGAATGATATTGTGTCGGAGTCGTGGAACGTGCAGTCGTGGGCTCGTAGATTATACAACACTCACCAATCCGTCTATAACCGAGAAATGACTGGAAGCGGAGACGTCCAACTGGAGACCACAACCTGGAAAAAGAGAAGATTTATAAAACTTCATTCAAACCACATAACAAAATATTGTCATTGTTCAGTCAGTAGATTTCTTTTTAATTCCATCTTTTCCCGTACAGCAACCGCACCATCACTGTATCACACACACTGTATATACACACACACACACACACAGTATACAGCCACCGCACCATCACTGTATCACACACAGCTTCTCCCGACCCCCCAGGAGCCGCTTCTCCCGACCCTCCAGGAGCCGCTTCTCCCGACCCTCCAGGAGCAGATGGTGATGAGCAATGCCTCCTCCAGCATGATGGAGCACCGGCCATAAAGGGGAGAACTAAATGGTGCAGGGAACAGAACACAGAGATTCTGGGTCCATGGCCCGGGAACAGAACACAGAGATTCTGGGTCCATGGCCCGGGAACAGAGCACAGAGATTCTGGGTCCATGGCCCGGAAACTCCCCGGATCTTATCCCATTGAGAACTTGTGGTCAATCATCAGGAGACGGGGGACAAACAAAACCAACACATTGTGACAGAATGCAGCAGTGATTGTGCAGGAATGGACGGCGATCAGTCAGGATTTGGTGCGGAAGGTGAGTGAGAGCTGCCAGGGAGAATTGCAGAAGTGTATGGAAACATCTGCAATGTGTTCTTCACACATATTGTTCTTCACATACTATTGTGAATAACACCATTCTGCACGCGTGTCCTCCAATAAGTTAGCAGATGTACGGAACATCTGCAATGTGTTCTTTCAATGTGTTCTTCACTTAAATGATCCTGTGTTCACTGTTCATTGTATTCTTCACTCTGTTTTCTTAAGTAAATGTTCGATCTCAAGCAGGGGAAATACTCGTCCGAGCAACGAGCCGTTCCGAATATGCTAATACTGGAACGAGCATCAAGCTTGTATACTCGCTCACCTCTAGTCATGACATCTGTAGTCATTCATGAATTGCTATCATTTCTATCCTTGTGCTGGTAGATTGTTGTGTTCTCTATTCCGTGCAGGTGACATCTCCTGTGTCAGGGGCTTCTCATCAATCCCCACTTCTGTTTCGCGTTACAGTAGTTGTGCCGATGTTAGACACTTTTGTTTCCAATTTTTCTCCTAGTTTCTAGAAGTCTTACGAGCTCTTCCAATCCGATAAGGTCTTACAATGTCATAGGGTAAAACAATGAGAGTCAGAATTGAAAGCCAAAGTGTAGGAAGTCACTGGAATTATGTTGGATAATGGAGTAATAGATATAGATTATAAGAAGACCTCTACGAACTCTTCACATTCCTACCAGGTTTATTACAGCTTACCTCTTGACCAGAGTATAATATATCTGATGGTGCAGAATTCTCAAACCAGAGATAAAATATCTTCCCAAGAGGGACGCACTGACTGCTTAGAGACTTATGGACCTCCTGACCTCATGAGGATTCGTGTACATGCCTTCACACCTGTTTTGTTGTGGAGATGGTCCTCTACTGACCTACCCATCACCTGATTCTATGACAGGCTGCAATTTTACATGAGGGCATTTAAAATCCCTCTTGGTACCACCATGGCCAAAGAAGGGCGCCCATGGAGGAACTTCACCGATTCCATGTTCAACGTCGTTAGCTGTCTAGATTTATAAAGCTTCACATTTCTCTCCCCATGTAGAAGACTTGCATGTACTAGGGGTCGATGATGTCCCCATGAACGCCATCTGCTGAGACCAGTCGCTCCTTGACCTTTTCGTGCATGAGTCTTCCTCTTCCTTGTGACTTTGATGAAAGGATAACACCCACACTTAATTTCTTTCCTGCGTTCTTATCTCCAGTTGCTTTACCGCATGCTTGAGACCCATCAGATAGTCTCAACGCGGATTCCTCACTCACACAGCCACACATGACCTGAGTGCTCCTTATCTCCTGTATTGGCCCAACTCTGGAATTAACTGTTGCACGCTCAGGCGGATGAGTCCGTCTTACACGTGAACACGCTACAAAGATGGAAAACCTTCTGCATATTCCACATAAGACCATGATTGGTGAAATTGGGTATGAACCAATGGTTCATCAATGGGTTCGAGATGAAATATCAAGCATGACTCATGCTATAATAGAGTTAACTTGCGTGATGAAGTTAAGAGCATAATCCTGCATAACCAATGATATACTGACCCAGAGGACCCAGGCTCTGATACCAAACCATATGGACACATGTTCAGTTCTTCAGTTACACCTTGGCCCACCTATACAGTCACGCCATAAGTTCTGCGCTGATCAATGTAAATTGTTACAAGTCCCGCATCAGGTGTTTATAATGGTAATTTTGCAGATGCTCGCTGAATGTTATAAAGAGCGATCAGCTTATCAGCAATTCATTGCAACGTCCAATATTTGCCTATAAAATGACTTTTCCCCCCAACCAATTCCCCTTCTTGTCGGCGCCTTAGGCGAACAGATGCCCTGGTGTCAGGATGTCTCCAGTAACAGGTGCAAGTTGGCTGATGGGGACAGGGCTTGGGACAATGTGTCATGTGTACAGTAACAATCCCCACTGGGCAGTATAATAAGGAGGCAGTTACATTGTTTCATGATGTCTCCAGTAACACAGGCTGCGGGTGCTGATGGTGACAGGGCTGGGGACATGTGTCATGTGTAAGTAACAATCACCACTGGGCAAGTAATAATAGTCGTCAGGTACATGGGTCCATGATGTCTCCATAACACAGTGCGGGGGCTGATGGGGACAGGGCTGGTACAATGTTCAGTGTAATTTAACAATCACCACTGCAGTATAATATTAGCAGGTACATGGGTGTCAGTGATGTCCCCAGTAACACCGTTGGCGGGGGCGATGGCCAGGGCTGGGATCATGTGTCATGTGTAATTAACAGGACCAACCACCTGTCCAGTATCTAGGAGCCAGGTACATGGTGGTCACTGATTCCCCAGTAACACAGGTGGCGGGGCGATGGGACAGGGCTGGATACATGTTGTCATGTGAAGTAACATCCCCCTTTGCCATTAATAAAGGAGCAGGTACATGGTGTCAGTGATGTTCATCCAGTACACAGGTGCCGGGGGCTGATTTAGAGACAGGGACTGGGGACACTATGTCCATGTGTAAGTACATCACCATCTAGGGGCAGTATAATAGGACGCAGGTAACTGGTGTCAGTGTGTCGCCCAGTAACACAGGTGCGGGGGACTGATGGGTACAGTGCTGGACAGACAATGTTATCCATACGTGTAGTACAAATCACCCTGGGCAAAATATAATAGAGCAGGTAACCATCTGGATGTCAGTGATTTCTCCACTTACCACAGGTTCTGGGCACTGATGAGGACAGGGCTGGGGAAATCTGTCAGGATTAAGTAACAATCACCCCCTGGACACTTTAACAAGGAGGTCTGGTGCTGGCATCATTAGTTTCTCTTCTGTTGACCCATGTTTCTCTAAAGAAACACGAGCAGTCATCATTGCTCTCACAAAACTTCCTAACAGGAAGAGTATCGCAGCGAGAAATGATGTCAATCTCGTCACGATCTTATCGAATCATCAAGAATCCAAGGACATGGGCTCCATTGTTTACCAAAAGCTCCAGAGCGAGGAAGGAGGCATTAAGCGCCAGGAGCGTCTCTTATCAAGTGGCTCAGCTTGGGGATTGGGCTCCACATGCGGAGAGATCAGGAATGGCAGCAGCAGTGTGAGGCCTCTGTCACGCACTGTGACACTGCGGAACTCCTGGGCAAGGCCTGGTTCCATGAGGTCAGCACAGAGAGCCGCTTCTCTCATGAAACCACCAGGGAAAGACGGTAATAATTCTGCAGGAGGTGCAGGGATTGGACACGAGGCCTGGGGGGACAGACGGATTTCTGCAGTGCAGGGAGGCGGACCGGAGGACTGGGGGACAGAACTGATATTCTGCAGGAGGTCAGGGAGGGACGGCTGAGACTGGGGGACAGACGGATCTTCTGCAGGGTGCAGGATGGACTCTGAGGACTGGGACAGACGGATTTCTGCAGGAGTGCAGGAGTGGACGCTGAGACTGGGGACAACGGATATCTGCAGAGGGGGTCAGGGAGTGGCGCTGATGACTGGGGACAGACGGATATCTGTCAGGAGTTGCCGGGGAGTGGACGCTGAGCTGGTGGACATACTGATATTCTGCAGAGGTTCAGGGAGTGGGACGCTGAGGACTGGGAGACGGATATTCTCGAGGAGTTTCAGGGAGTGGACGCTGAGTACTGGGGGGAAAGGCCATTGTCTCTGATGACTCCCCTTATCTGATTGTTGGGAGGCAGACAAGGTGCGCGATGCCCCAATCCTTGTCTCCTGCACCTTTAAAGCTCCTGCAGCCATTCACGTGGGGGTTGGGGGGCGGCTTCTCAGTGCCAAGGGAATCGCCCTAAAAACACCTCCATAATAAGAATGGGAAGCAAGAATGTCCTCGCAGGAGCCGCTTCTTCCCGACCCTCCAGGAGGCAGTGGTGATGAGCAGAGCCTCCTCAGCATGATGGAGCACGGCCATAAAGGGGAGAACTACATGGTGCAGGGAACAGAACACCTGGAGATTCTGGTTCCAGGGCTCGGGAACATAACACAGAGATTCTGGTCATGGCCCTGGGAACAGACACAGAGATTCTGGGTCCCATGGCCCGGAACAGACGCAGAGATTCTGGGTCTCATGGGCTCCGTGAACAGAACACAGGAAGATTCTGGGTCCATGGCTCGGTGAACAGAACACAGGATTCTGGGGTCCATGGCTCCGGGAACAGACACAAGATTCTGGGTCCATGGCCCTGGAACAGCAACCAGAGATTCTGGGTCCATGGCCCGGGAACCAAACACAGAGAATTCTGTGCCATGCTCGGGGGACAGAACCAGAGATTCTGGGTGCCCATGGGCCCGGGACAGAACACAGAGATTCTGGGTCCATGGCCCGGGAACAAACACAGTAGATTCTGGGTCCATGGCCCGGGACAGGAACACAGAGAATTCTGGGTCCTGGCTCCGCGAACAGAACACGAATTCGGGTCCATGGCCTCGGGACAGAACACAGAGATTCTGGGTCCATGTCCCGGGAACAGAACACCGAGATTCTTAGTCCCGGCCGGGAACGAACACAGAAGATTCTGGGTCTCATGGCTCCGTGACCAATTAACCAGAGATTCTGGGTCTGGCCCGGGAACAGAACACAGAGATTTCTGGGTCCACGGCCCGGGAACAGAACACATAGATTCTGATGGGTCCATGGCCCGGAAACTCCCCAGATCTTATCCCATTGAGAACTTGTGGTCAATCATCAGGAGACGGGGGACAAACAAAACCAACACATTGGGGCAAATTTACTTACCCGGTCCATTCGCGTTCCAGCGGCGGCTTCTCCGCTCTGGATTCGGGTCCGGCCGGGATTTAATAAGGTAGTTCTTCCGCCGTCCACCAGGTGGCGCTGCTGTGCTGAAAGTAAACTCATCGCGCCGGAATGCACCGAGCTGGACCAGGTGAAGGTAAGCGGTCCTTATGCGACACATTTTCGGTTTTTAAATGCGGCGGTTTTTCCGAATACGTCGGGTTTTCGTTCGGCCACGCCCCCCGATTTCCGTCGCGCGCATGCCAGCGCCGATGCGCCACAATCCGATCGCGTGCGCCAAAATCCCGGGGCAATTTAAGTACAAGCGGCGCAAAACGGAAATATTCGGGTAACACGTCGGGAAAACGCGAATCGGGCCCTTAATAAATGACCCCCATTGTGACAGAATGCAGCAGTGATAGTGCAGGAATGGACGGCGATCAGTCAGGATCTGGTGCAGGAGGTGAGTGAGAGCCGCCAGGGAGAAGTGCAGAGGTCCTGAAGAAGAGGGAGAGGTCCTGCCGATACATTCTCACAACTTATGGCCATGACTGTAGAATTAGAGCTCACATATAATGATGGAGTAGGAAGCCAATGGGACCCCATTTCATCATTGCAACCATCTCTAATGTTGTCTCATGGCCTGGGACACTAAAAATTCAGGTTCCACTACTTCTGGGACGAGGTTGAGAGTTATTCCCCAGCTCCAAAGGTGAACCAGAAGATAACTCTATCCAATCTTATCTTATCTCATTTAAATTATTACAGCAACCTCTATAGATGGAGGACGGTGGCAGACGTCACCTTCTCTGGTGGGCCCAAGGAAGCGCCGGTCAGTACAGAGCACCAGCCTCTAGACAGAAGAAGAAGAACATGGAGAAGGTCCCGTCTATTCAAGAACATACATTGAATTAGGAACCACTTTTACAGGTTTTGTCCATAGTGTAGAACATGAACAGGCTGAGTGACATGTACCACCTCACATGTAGCCCCTTATCCCCCATGCTTTACCCTACAGCTTTCGCCATCCATAAAGTTGGCCATAAGCCATAAGAAGGCACAGGGAGGACCTCACCGCACCATCACTGTATCACACACACTGTATATACACACACACAGTATACAGCTATTACACACACGCTGTATATACACACACACACACACAGTATACAGCCACCGCACCATCACTGTATCACACACACACATACACAGTATACAGCCACCGCACCATCACTGTATCACACACACAGTATATACACACACACACACACACAGTATACAGCCACCGCACAATCACTGTATCAAACACACTGTATATACACACACACATACACAGTATACAGCCACCGCACCATCACTGTATCACACACACAGTATATACACACACAGTATACAGCCACCGCACCATCACTGTATATACACACACACAGTATACAGCTATTACACACACACACACACACACACACACACACACAGTATACAGCCACCGCACCATCACTGTATCACACACACAGTATATACACACACACACACACATACACAGTATACAGCCACCACACCATCACTGTATCACACACACTGTATATAAACACACACAGTATACAGCTATTACACACACACTGTATATACACACACACACACACACAGTATCCAGCCACCGCACCATCACTGTATCACACACACAGTATATACACACACAGTATACAGCTATTACACACACACTGTATATACACACACAGTATAGAGCTCTTACACACAGTATACAGCTCTTACAGTCATGGCCATAAGTTCTGAGAATGATACAAATGTTCATTTTTACAAAGTCTCCTGCATCAGGTTTTATAATGGTAATTTGCATAAACTCCAGAATGTTATAAAGAGCTTAACAGCAATTAATTGCAAAGTCAATATTTGCCTAGAAAATGAACTTTTCCCCCCAAAACACATTTCAGCTTCATTGCAGGCACCTTAGGCGGAGCAGCTGCCATGGTGTCAGTGATGTCCCCAGTAACACAGGTGCGGGGGCTGATGAGGACAGGGCTGGAGATCAATCTGTCAGGATTAAGTAAGAATCCCACCACTGGACACTTTACAAGGAGGCTGGTGCTTGGCATCATTGTTTCTCCTCTGTTATCCATGGTTATCTCTAAAGAAACACGTACAGTCATCATTGCACTGCACAAAACTGGCCTAACAGGGAAGAGTATCGCAGCTAGAAAGATTGCACCTCAGTCACCAATCTATCGCATCATCAAGGAATTCAAGGAGAGAGGTTCCATTGTTACCAAAAAGGCTCCAGGAGCCCAAGAAGGACCAGCAGGCGCCAGGAGCGTCTCTTACAAGTGTCTCAGCTTGGGGATGGGGCTCCCAGCATCGCAGTGCAGAGCTCAGGAATGGCAGCAGCAGGTGTGAGGCATCTGCACGCACTGTGACACTGCGGAGACTCCTGGGGCAAGGCCTGGTGTCCAGGAGGGAAAGAAAGAAGCCACTTCTCTCCAGAAACCATCAGGGACAGACTGATATTCTGCAGGAGGTGCAGGGAGTGGACTGCTGAGGACTGGGGTAAAGTCATTTGCTCTGATGAATCCCCTTTCCGATTGTTGGGAGAAGACAAGGAGAGCGATGCCCCCAGTCCTGTCTCCTGCCACCTGTAAAGCCTCCTGTAGCCATTCATGTGTGTGGGGGGGGGGGGAGGAATCGGCCTAAAAACACCTCCATGATAAAGAATGGACCAGAATGTCCTCCAGGAGCTGCTTCTCCCGACCCTCCCGGAGCAGATGGTGATGAGCAATGCCTCCTCCAGCATGATGGAGCACCTGCCATAAAGCAAAGGGGAGAACTAAATGGCTCAGGGAACAGAACATAGAGATTTTGGGTCCATGGCCTGGAAACTCCGCAGATCTTATCCCATTGAGAACTTGTGGTCAATCATCAGGAGACGGGGGACAAACAAAACCAACACATTGTGACAGAATGCAGCAGTGATTGTGCAGGAATGGACGGCGATCAGTCAGGATCTGGAGCAGGAGGTGAGTGAGAGCCGCCAGGGAGAATTGCAGAGGTCCTGAAGGAGAAGGAGAGGTCCTGCAGATACTGACTCGCTGCAGTAACTCCTCCCACCTGACAATAAAAGCTTCTGTTCCCCATAATATGATTGCACTTGTATCTCTGTATGTGACAAACATCTGA
Organism: Engystomops pustulosus; assembly: GCA_019512145.1. Taxonomy (NCBI): domain Eukaryota; kingdom Metazoa; phylum Chordata; class Amphibia; order Anura; family Leptodactylidae; genus Engystomops; species Engystomops pustulosus. The sequence continues at coordinate 181,947 of WNYA01000195.1, read as the reverse complement.
CAAACCAGAGGGACACATCATGTGACCATAGAAGATTTGTGTCATTCCCAAAACTTATGGTCATGACTGTACACATACACTGTATATATATACACACAGTACACAGTATCATATCTACATGTTACTCACAATCTGTGTATATAGATGATCTATAGATATTATAAATGACCGCACATCACTCATACTCCTGTCATAAATACGCGCACAGTATGAAGCTACTACCTGTACACACACTGTATATATAACGCACTCACTTGTCGGGCCGATATCTGGACAATGCGGGACATCATCTCTCCCGATCGTGGATGCTAAGGAAAGTAATGGAGATACCGGAAGTGGGTGTGATGTAAAAGGGTCACGTGACCCGTAGGCATCATGTGACCGGTGTTTATGGGAGGGGCTTGCTGACGCGTGTTCAGTGTGTTTAGAGGAGGCGGGGCTCCCGTGTCTGTGGGGGAGTAGGGGGAAGGCTCCGGGAGCGGGGTCCTGTCTGCAAGTGGAGAGAGAGGGATGACAGGTACAGCTGCGCGGGCTCCCAGAGCCGGCTGTACACATATCAGGGACAGGGAGCCCCGTGTAATGGCTGCAGTCTGTCACATGGGCGGTACCCAGAGATGCAGCATTGCCTCCCATATGACTCACACTGTGGCTCCTCCCCTCACATTTTGGCCCCTCTCCTCCTCCCCCTCGTATTGTGACCCCTCTCCTCCTCCTCTCCGCATTGTGGCCCCTCTCCTCCTCCTCTCTGCATTGTGGCCCCTCTCCTCCTCCTCCTCTTTGCATTGTGGCCCCTCTCCTCCTCCTCCTCTCTGCATTGTGGCCCCTCTCCTCCTCCTCCTCTCTGCATTGTGGCCCCTCTCCTCCTCCTCTCCGCATTGTGGCCCCTCTCCTTCTCCTCCTCCTGTGGTCTGGGCTTGTTGCCTCCTCTGTCCCATCCTATAATCTACCTCTTTGGCTGCGTCTGGTACATGATGTGTGTATGGCAGCCAGGATGCAGCATGTGACAGCAGAGTCTACAGAGAAGATCATAGCTGCCCGGCCTGGGGGTACATGGGTTATGCCAGGCTGTGTTACACCCTATCCACAGGATGGAGGAGGCAATCTAATCAGTAGGGAACGAATGCTGGGAACCCACTAATAGTAGGGACCGGTGTCAAGCGAACATCCTGCTGCTTTACTCACTATGGGTCGCCAGATATTTCCATTGCCCTGTTATCTCCAGCATTTTAGAGGATCACATGGGTGCCGGAGATACATGAGCGCTGTGCTCAGCTATTATTCAATAAACATTCTCAGTTTGATTGATCAATTTAAATGGCTGATGTCCCAGACAGTATACAGCGGCGCTATTCCGCTTCTTTTCTCCACCATTATCCATCACATGAACAAGAACACAGCAGGTTTGGATACCACCAGGGGCCTAGAAGCCTGAAGACCTCTTTATAAATAGGTTGAGTTGTACTCGCAGGATTGGACCGTTTCTTACTGAAATCTTGCAGCCTTCCGGCGGATGGGCTCTCGCCCCCCCGGTGCCCGTCAGACTTACTGGTAGATTAACCATTTATTAGCCAGACCTGATCCACTGGATGTCAGGGCTCAGTAGAGTCCTTGTTTTTTAGTTATGTTGGCCCTACTGGACCCTACAGTCCACAATTTAACTCGTGTACCTGATGCTCTTTATCTCAATCACTTCGAGGAAGCGGAGGTTTCGAATATGGAGCTGCAATGACCATTGCCATATCAGCTGGAAGATGTCCATGCCTCCTGACCTCAGCTAGTACAGGGTGTACCTGGTGGAACAGTGAGTAGTGTTATTGTAGAAGGATCCCAACCCAGGAAGAGGCCAACTCGTACTTTTAAGAGAGAGTCTTAAACATGTAGATGAGGTTCCTCTTCGCTCGTTCTCCTGAGTATGACGCATCTTTTTGCAATGATACAAGACACACAATTCCTGGAGAAGATGAAATTCGAAGGAGGACCTTTAATTGTCTAGATAACCATAGGGCAGGATAAGGCTCTCGCAAAGGGCAGCAGCTGGAGTTTGGGCAGTAAGGCTTTAAACTGGAACAGCAAACACAAATTTGGAGTCGTGATCAACCTACTGGTTAAGACCAGGGTAGGGAAGAAATCCTCCGACCCTGAGGCCTGGGATAGGTGTCCTTGTGGGTGATGTTATGAATTTTTCCATAGTCGACACAAATCAAAGAGTCTCATCTTTCGTCTTGAAAAGGACAAGCGGGGCCGCCCATGGACTATGGCTATCCCGGGATGCATGTTCTGTTCCATCTTTTTACGTGTTGATCAATGCCCGGTCAGTTTGGTATTCTATATCACAGAAGTTTGACTTAAATCCATGGGATGTTTATTGATGATGATGATGTCGTTGAACAAGTTCCAAAACTCCTTGTACTTCATCAGCAGGAGTAATATCATTGTTTCCAATATTACGTTCCATTTACCAGGGTTGCTCGGCCAGTTCTTCACTGGCAATTTTGGTGGGATTCAAGAGTTGAGAATCTGACAAGGAAATTTTCGCAAAATCTTCTTGATACAAGCTGAAAAAAAGTTGCCACTGCATGATATTTATTCAGGTGGACTGGATGATTCCTCACATTCATCAGACCAGTAAGTACCTGACCTTGGGATACGGCGACCAGGCTCCTGACAGCCAGAATGGCCAATTTGTCCTCGGCTAGAAGAGTTTCTACCACTGCTTGGTAATCTTGACATCTTGACAGGCCTCTGTCTTCGGCTGCCGCTGGACAGGCTGGGCGTCCTTGATGCAGACTTTGCAGATTTCACCCTTTGTGTTAGTTACCTTTGTCTGGTCTTCTGAGGGTCCCTGGAAACAGATGGTAAAAACTTTCAACATTTCTGTGTAATGGAGGAACATGAGTACCCAACATCACCGAGAAATTGCCATCTTCAGGTAGCTGTGTTACAACCTCTCCTTGTTTTGGCAGTTCTGTCTCAACGATGATCAGAATGGGTTCCCAATAACTTCGGGTGGGTACTGGCCTGCCATCGGTGGAGATTTTAGGAGGTGGAGCTCTGGATGTTAAAAAATGCAGCATACAGAAGAATCGATGGTTGAGATGGTCGATTAAACTCTTCTCTGCTGAGTTGCCTGTAGTGTTCTCCTCCGCCTCTCAGGGGCAGTGCCTAGAGCCTCCACTAGGCAGGGGCTGGACTTTTCCCGCCAGTGGCAGGAAGGATTTTCGCTACTCAGGTTAACTTCTTCAACTCCCATGGCGAGCACCATTTTAAAAGCACGGTCCTGTATCATGGGAGGCCCTAACTACTTCAGGGGAGCTGGGTTATGCACAAACAAAGTGCATTAAAGCCAGATAGGCACAAAGGTAAATATCCTGGTGGTGACTCTACTTGCATTATCTACTTTTTCCTTTTTTTAACTTTTTAATTTAGTTTATCTTTTAATAGCTTGTTCAACAGAATATACTGTAATACTAATATATTACAGTGCATTATAACTGTTGCACTGTGACAACCCGCTGAATGGGTTCTGTCTGCAGTGTTCTGGGCTTGTGACCCGCGCCTCGGGCTTTTTTGCTTAAAGGAAACCTACCACTTTAAAATGCCAATTATAACCCACAAATACCTTGCACCAGCTCAGGGTGAGCTGATGCCGGAGCATATCTTCACTATTTGCAGAAACCGCGGTATTTGGTTTAAAACTGTTTTATTCTTTATATTCCAACCCCCCCTTCAGCGCACCACGATATGTGCTTGGTGCACCATGCACGCGACCGTGGGTGCACCTTATTAGGAGGTGCCGAGCTTTCGGGCACACTCGCGCCTGCACAACTTCAAAATTTTATCCTGTCCAGCTTCGCAAGTGAAGTTGCGCAGCCGTGAGTGTGCCCAGGAGCTCGGTGAGTACATATCATGGTGCGCCGAAGGGGGGGGGGGGGTTGGAATATAAAGAATAAAGCAGTTTTAAACGGAATACGGCGGTTTCTGCAAATAGTGAAGATATGCTCCGGCATCAGCTCACCCATAGCTGGTGCAAGGTATTTGTGGGTTATAATTGCCATTTTTAAGTGTTAGTTTTCCTTTAAGGCTGTGATTGACTCCTTGCCTTGCAGAGTTAGCTCCTTCGGATTATTTGGGTGTATGTTGGGTGATTGCATCTTGTTTTTGAGTTGGGTGTATGTCAGGTATTGGTTGGAGCGGTGGATATTTCTATCCACTCCTTCTTCAGGACTGGTTGTATTCTGCTACTTACACAATTTCTGCTGTGTATTGGGTCTTTTGCTATGCTTGACTTCTCTTTGCCTTACGATTCTGTACCCCACCACCATGTTGGTTTTGACCTGGTATCCGCACTACACTTGTGTCTGTATATCTGTCATGTCCATATACCTAGATTAGGGACTTGACTAGTTTCCGCCTGTGACTTAGCGCAAGGCCTAGCAATTAGACTGGGACACGGGGGACTGTGTAATTGAGGGCCCGCACCTCTTTGAGGGCCCGCACTATATAACATCCTGCTCCAATACGACACAAGAGCCTCCGGTCCTGGGGGGGGGGGGGGATTAGTGAAAAGTCCCTTACACACCTTGGTCATATTTTGAGTATTGTGTATAAGGAGTTGGCACCCATAATAAGAGTTTGTTGCAGTAGTTACAGGAAGGTGTTAGCTGTAAGTTACAGCCGCTACCCGCTGTACATGGCACTGGCTCTCATCAGCAAGGTGTTAAATAATCAATGGCGCTGGTTTATATGGTTAACCAAAGTATAAAACTCCTTTAATAGTAGATTTCAGCCATAGAAAGAACTTAATAGAAAAGTAGTAGTATACCGGCAGTACAAGATAGGTTCTGCAAGGTTTGTTCTTAAGTTGAATTTGTATGTAAGTCAGAACTGTATATTTTATAATTGTAACCCCAGACAGAATTTATTTTGGTCTCTGTGACAACTGGATTTTAAATCTTTTGGGTTGTCATCAGAACCAGGATTAACAATAAATCTTCATTACAGACGCCTGTTACAGCTGATTATTGTAACCTAAGTCTAAAGTACAGTATTTTTCGGACTATAAGGCGCATCGGATTATAAGGCACACCATCAATAAATGTCTGCTAAAACGTCTAGGTTCATATATATAAGGCGCACCGGATTATAATAATGAATGACCAGCAGGTGGCAGACCTGTGCACAGATCAAGGCAGCTGTTGACTGTAAGTGCGGTTCTTATATAAGGCGCACTGGACTATAAGGCGCACCTTTGATTTTTTAGAAAATCAATGGATTTTTTGTGCGCCTTATAGTCCGAAAAATACGGTACAGTAAATTACCAACATCCAGAGGTCCATTTGTAACTAGGGGTCGTCTGTAAGTCAGGTGTTCTTAAGTAGGAGGCCGCCTGTATAACTAGCTAATATTTAAAAAAAATAAGACGGCAGCACAATCCTTGTACACAAAAGAAATATCCCGCACTCTCACCAAAAAGAGTCCATTAATATCAGAAGAAAATCGGCAGCACTCCAGCTCAAGTGAAACAAACGGTGTTTATTCCGTCCTCTGCAACGTTTCCCAACCTTTGTCCAGCATTGTGTCAGGTGTTACAATCATGTATGTATGAGCACAACATGGTGACATCATCAAATAGGCAATTAGCGTACAAGTGATAAAAAAAATATACAAAATCGCCATTCATAGAAATATATAGCATATAAAATATACAGGCGTCCTTGGAATACAATAGTTGCATCGATAGTCTGCAATTCAAACAGTGAGAATATACAATGTAAAAAAACATCTTTATGGGGCACATTTCCCAAGTGCTTCCCGACTATTTCCGATTTACGCCGCATTCAACAGGGGTTTTTGGCGCACGCGACCGGATTTTGGTGCAATCGCAGCGACTTTCATGCGACACAAATGGGGGGGGGGCGTGGCCGACTGATTCGGACTAAGGACGGGATTTAAAATTCAAGTTGTGTTGCAAGACATGCACTTACATGCACCAGGAAGAAGAAGGAGAACTCCGGGGACCTGAGTGGGGAAGCGATACATGCAGGATATTGGGGGCATGATCTTAGTGACTCCCTGCACAGCGCATAATACACGGACAATGCACTTACATGCACCAGGAAGAAGAAGGTGAACTCCGGGGACCTGAGCGGGGAGAGTGACACATGCAGATATCGGGCGCACGACTCTTATGAACTCCCACACACCAGCCATTATACACGGACAATGCACTTACATGCACCAGGAGAAGAAGGTGAACTCCGGGGACCTGATGGGGAAGCGGATACATGCAGATATCGGGCAGTCTTAGTGACTCCCCGCACAGCGCGATTATTCACGGGACAATGCACTTTCATGCACCAGGTAAGATAAGAAGGTGAACTCCGGGGCCTGAGCGGGGATAAGCGTACCAAGCAAGGTATATCGGGGCAGGATTTTAGTGACTCACTCGCCCCAGTCGCATTATACACGGACAATGCACTTACAATGCCCCAGAAGAAGAAGGTGAACTCCAGGGACCTGAGCGGGGAAGCGACACATGCAGATATCGGGACGCACGATCTTAGTTATCCTCCCACACAGCGCCATTATACACGGACAATGCACTTCATGCCCAAGGAAGAAGAAGGGAAACCCGGGCACCTTGTGGGAATCGACAAACGCGGATATTCGGTGCAGGATCTTAGTGACTCCCCCGCAGCGCATTAACAAACACTGCACTTTCATGCACCAGAAGAAAGAAGGTGAACGCCGGACCTGAGTGGGGTCAAGTGACCATGCAGGATATCGGGTCGCAACGATCTTAGTTCTCCCCACCATCAGCGCATTATACACGGCCAATGCCCTCATGACCAGGGAAGAAAGAAGGTGAAATCTCGGGCGGACCTGAGCTGGGGAGCGACACATGTCAGATATCGGGCACAGCATCTTAGTGCTCCCGCACAGTGCATTTAGCACGGACAAGTCACTTCACATCTGCACCAGGAAGAAGAAGTGAACTCCAGGGACCTGAGCGGCGGAAGCGACCACATGCACGGATACGGGTGGCAGGATCTTTAGTGAACTCCCCGCACAGTCATTATACACGGACACATGCACTTACATGCACCAGGATAGACGGAAGGTGAACCCGGGGACCATGAGCGGGACGCACACATGCAGGATATCGGGCGCAGGTCTTAGTGACTCCCCTTACCGCGATTATACACGGACATGCACTTTACATGCAACCAGGAAAGAAGAAGTGAAACCCGGTGGACTGAGCGGAGGAGTGAACATCAGGATAGCGGTGCGCACGATCTTAGGGCCTCCGCCCAAGCATTATACAAAAAGGACAATGCACTTACTGCACCGGAAGAAGAAGGTGGAACCCGCGTGGACATGAGCGGGGAGGAGAGCGAACACTGCAGGATATCGGGCGCACGACTTAGTGAAATTGCGCCGTGACGTATCCTTGTCGTAATGGTCACCACGAGGGCACACACTTTGGTTCAAGTGAAGTCCAGGTTCAGGGGGAAGAGGGACACGAGTCGCTGGAATGGCAGACAGAGATATTCAAGTTTACCTTAATTTTGCTCCCTCAGCCGCAAACATTCTAACTTTTAAAACCCCTTTATGATAGGAATGAGTCTATTCCCGGTGGTTAGAGTGGCTTCAGTTTTGGTTTGATCAAAAATTGTTGCACTAAGCTGGACATCATAAAATTGTGTTAAAATATTTTTGGCCAAGCACTGAGTAGATACACATGATGTAAAGTAAAGAAGAAAGCCGGATCTGATTACCGGTTTGTGGGGCACTGTAAGGTCATGTGCGACTAACTTACCTGTACTTGTGTGTGGACTGATGGAGCAGGTACAGAGAAGATCAGAATACAATTGTGGATGGAAAATGTTTATTTTTCGGTAAACTCGTGACCCCTATAATTTGGTAGGAGCCTGGACTTCGCGTGCCGTTATTCCCTGATATCCATCGGGAGATACCTGGGATGTTTATAACACTGTGACTCATGACAAGACATTTCGTCATCTTCTGCGGATCCTCCTTACAGGAAAAAGTCCATCACAGTCTGTCATCTCCAAGGCTCCTAGCCTTTAGAGAACTATCCTTCAATTTGTGCTCTTTGTGTTTCTACCTCCTATGCGTCCCCTCTCCTTCCTCAGTCAATTCATTAGCTGGATACCTGGAATAGAGGAGGGTACCCCTCCACCCCCGGTATTATGTGTAGGATTCACGAGAGCTCCGTCGCTCAAGGGGTCATCCGGGACGTCGGAGTTTGTGTAGGACACATGACGCCCCCATAGATATGTAGAGCCACATCTGCCGCTGTATTCTTGTGATCAGCCCAGTGGGACTTTCAGGTGTCTTCTGGTTCGGGTGCTTGGGTGATTGAGTGTATTGAAGATCTAAACAAATCTTTTATGGATTTTTTTTTACTGAAATATCTTCGCCAATCGTGGGGTTTTCTTTAATACAACAATTTTATGAAAATTGTCTCATCAGTACCTTTTCCATATAAACCCACCTAGTTTTTAGGCTAAGCGCGAAAACAAGGTCATTTGGGTGGTCGCTGGTATTGACCATGGTGACTAGCGGGAATGAGGGGGCCAGTAGCGTTCCCCCGGTTACCAGGCCCATCTAGACTGTCGGGTGACCAGGAAGTCCCATAGAAGTGAATGGGGCGCGAGGATTTGAACATTGGTGGATTTTTCCGTTATGGTTTTTACAATGTAGATGTTATATTATAGACCGGTCATGTGTAACACATAATGGGGGTCATTTACTAAGGGCCCTATTGCGGTTTCCCCGACGTGTTACCACAAATTTCCTTTGCGCCGATTTCCCCTGAATGGCCCCGGGATTTGGCGGCACGCGATCGGATGTGGCTCTCAGCACTGGCTGCACGCAACGAAATCGGGTGGGGGGGGGGGGGGGGGGGGCGTGGCCGAAACGAAAACCCACGGATTCGGAAACCGCCACATTTTTATAAAAAAAATCGTGTCGCGGAGCTTGCACTTACCTTCACTCAGCCCGGCTTGGTGTACTCCAGCGCGTTCCAATGCTTTCCAGTGCAGGCAGCGCCACCCTGGTGGACGGCGGAGGAACTACCTTATAACCCAATTGGACCCCAATCCAGCGCAGATAACACGCCGCTGGATCGCGATGTGAACGGGTAAGTAAATCTGCCCCCATGTGTCATGATTTAATTATGTATACATTTTTTACAGTATGTCCTTCTACCCCTTCGGGATGCAGTCCAGTTTCTACGTTAAGGCTCAGCCTCTTTTGTAATCAGTGCATGCGTTAATATAGTTATAAAGTTTTACACACTTTTAACCTTGCCAAATAACACATTGGGGTCATTTGACTAAGGTCCGCACAACGCATTCTGTCGGTTTCCCGACTATTTACGATTGTGCGCCGCATTTAACAGGGTTTTTTGGCGCAAGCGATAGGACGCAACACAATTGGGTGGAGATTGGCCCGTTTGACAAAGCTGACGGCATTCGGACTAACCCGCAGGATTTAAAATTCAAAATTGGGTCGCTCCAATCAGCGGCGACTTCAATCCCCATCGGACCGTCCGGATCGGGGATCGCGACGGACTGGGTAAGTAATGTCCCCATTGTACTTCATGTTCGTGGTAGATTTTGGTTGATAGGTTGTGCGTTTATTTATAAAAAAATAAAATAAAATTTGCCAAATTTTAAGAAATATCGTCATCTTCAAAGTTCCACATTGGGCCACATTTACAGCAGGGTCCGTCCACCGCACTTACGTCGGGTTTTTGGGCACTGTGATCACATTGTGGTCGCATTGGCTCTGGCTTCACCACAATCAGGGCGTGGCATTTAAAAACGGAATTGTATTGCTAGATCAAGCAGTTATGCACCAGAGAAGAAGGGTGAACTCCGACGACCTCCCGCAGCAGCACGATGCAGAACTCGGGCGGCACCGATTAAGTGAATCACGGCAGACCCAAATCCTGGTCGGACATGCACTGCGGGATCGCGACAGGAAACCGGAGAAGTAAATCTGCCCCCATTATCGCTTTCGAGACGGATTTTACCACCCAAATGTGTTACTACTAACACTTTCCCATATCTCAACTCTATTGTTTTCACCGTCCTTTATTCGTTATGACGGTAGACCTCTTACAAACACCAAAAAGGGGTTTTAAATTTTTTTTTTTCTAGAAATGTCTACATTTTGGGATCATTTTTTAATGAGTTTGATAAATAACTTATAGAATCACCCTCCCCCCCCCCAATTTTCACAAAGTACAACCCCTCAAACTATGCAAAACTCTTTCTGGAGATTTGTAACCCTTTGAGCGCTGCAATAGTAATGAAACAAATTAGGGGAGGTTTAATGGTCTAATTTTGACCGGTAATACCTCCGTGTTAGCGCCCAAATTTACACATTTCTCAAAAGATAAAAGGAGAAAACACATCTTTTAAATATTTAGGCATTTCTCACGAGTGTATGGAGACCCCCCCACATGTGGATGTTATCCGTGTTTATACGGGCGCACACAGCGAGGTGCAAGAAGGGAGGGCCCCTGCATTAGCCAATTTTCACCAATGGAATGTAGCGGCACTTTTTTTTTTCCGTTAGGGGGGGCCATGTGACCCCATATTATTATTGAAGGATGAGATGCATTTTCCAGTGATACATTTTGGGGTTGCTATGCCCTATTGTTGAAAATGTATAAAAATTTTGGAGGGAGGGGGCGTAAGATTAGAAAGCATCAATTATGTACTGTACTGTGATCCTAGGTACAATGCTGCTTCTGTATAGATCCTGGAATGAGTAGTACTGTCCCTCATTACAGCCATGAGAGCCACGGGAAGTAACTTACCAAATTTTCTGTTTGGAATTGGGGCATATAAAAACTTTTTTAAAAGAAGGGGGGGCATGAGGGTTTAATAGCCAGATGTGTGTATTTGATTTGAGATTTGACACAGAATCTACTTTATACTCACATCAAATCCTCTATTTTGCAGCCGGACTGGACAGCGCCTCCATAGGTCACTGGGTGTAGTACCGGACAGATTGTTAGCAGACAGGTCAAGTTTCTTTAGGGAAGAATTATTCTTTATTCCGGAACCCAACTGGATACAGGAGGTTGTCTGGTAGGACATTATATTGGCAATCATAATGATGAAAGGGTGTTGAACACAAATGTATAGATTAAACCCCTTTACCCAAAGAAACATAAAGATTTTATGTTAATTACTTATTTAATTGGACCCTTTAAGAGCGCCATTTCGGCTCATAGTATGGACTACCAACGCTGGCAGTCGTTACTACCTGAATAATCATTCAACGGGGCCTAAGCAATGAAATAATGGTAGGGAGAGTTGTGCAGCACTGTTGCCCTTGTCGCTCTGCAGGACACAGGTCGGCCTGTGTTACTAATTGATGGCGGCTGCCGGCAGAGATGAGCTGTTGTGGGAGAGCCGGGGCTGAGGTAAGTACAGAATTATTTTCTTTATGGGGTGTCACTGTGTATACTGGGGGGCAGGCTGTATAGAAAGTACCAGCTGTTTTTATGCTGCGGGAGGGAGGCTGTGAATCTGGGTGGGGGCAGGCGGCTGTGTATACTGGGGGGGGGGGTGAGGCTGTGTATACTGGGGGGGTGAGGCTGTGTATAACTGGGGGGGCAGGCTGTGTATACTGGGGGGGCAGGCTGTGTATACTTGGGGGTGAGGCTTGTATACTGGGGAGGGGGCAGGCTGCATATAAATTCAAGGCTGTGTATAATGGGGGGGCAGGCTTGTGTACGGGGGCAGGCTGTATATAAAGGTACAGGCTGTGTATTTTGGGGGGACAACTGTTTATAACTGGTGGGGGCAGGCTCTTTATACTGGGTGGGGGAAGGCTGTGTATACTGGGGGGCGCGCTGTGTAGACTGGGGAGGGAAGGCAGTGTAGACTGGGGGGGGCAGGCTGTGTAGACTGGGGAGGGAAGGCTGTGTAGACTGGGGAGGGAAGGCTGTGTAGACTGGGGGGGGGCAGGCTGTGTAGACTGGGGGGGCAGGCTGTGTAATAACTAGGGGAGGAGTTGTAGACTGGAGGGAGCTGTGTGGCTGTGGGGTTGGCATAGCTATATATGCTGTCTAGAGTGGGAATCTGTAATATAGGATGAATTTTTGATTAAACGGGTGGCATTATATGGGAGTACTTGTATATCATTTACATTGGGTATGTATTGGGGCTTTTATAAAATAAATTAGGGAAACTGTAATAAATAGGGAGTGTATATAATTAGCAAGGTGCTGTATTCAAGGGGTGTGGTATATATAATAATTGTGGGAGCTGTAAGATCATATAAATTATTTGGGGGAATATAAATGATGCTGGGATGATTTATTTTCGTAATAGAAGCAAAAATGTTAGAATAGGCCCTAGTATTATCACTGTAATGTCTCCCCCTGTACACATCTCTTATACTCCCTTTAATGTCTCCTCCTGTACTCATCTCTTATACTCCTGTATTGTCCCTCCTGTACATATCTCTTATACTCACTGTAATGTATCCTGGTGTACACCTCTTATACTCACTGTAATGTCTCCTCCTGTACGGATCTCTTATACTCACGGTAATGTCTCCTCTTGTACACACTCTTATATATTTCAGTGTAATCTCCCTGTACACATCTCTTATACTCATTGTAATGTCTCCTCCTGTACACATCTCTTATACTCCCAAAATGTCACCTCCTGTACACATCTCTTATACTCACTGTAATGTCTCCTCCTGTCCACATCTCTTATACTCACTGTAATGTCTCCTCCTGTACACATCTCTTATACTCACTGTAATGTCTCCTCCTCTGTCGCTCTCTTATACTCACTGTAATGCTCCTCTGTCACATCTCTTAACTCACTGTATTCTTCTCTATACTCCTGTACTTCCTCATGTGCAAGATTGGCTGGATAAAGCGTCCATCAAATCACTGAACTGAGGACCATAGAGAAGGTTTCCTGACAGATTGATTGTCTTGAGGGACTGGTTAGCCCTAATTGCAGATGCCAACTGGGTGCAGGACGTGTCAAGTAGATCATTCTCACCTAAACTGTAAGAATAAGATAATAAGATATGGGTTCATAGAACATTAGTATAAAGAAAATGTCCCCGGATATTAGTAAAATCTATATAATGACTAGAAGTAGCCTCTCGTACATGGTGGATGTCTGGAATGGCGTAAGCCATATAACATTTCAGTCACCGCTTAATCAGTGTTGGAACATGTGTTACCGACCACTAAAGACAGAATACAGGAAAGTCTGGAAGCAGATTGTTGGGAAAAGAAAAGCCAGAGTCAACAGCGTAACAGAAACTGGAAAAATTATAATCCAATCTATATCATGGGTTGGGTGACAAATACAGAGAGAAATTACTAAGCTGTTGAAAATTTGTATACAAACAGGCCGCCGAGGCCGCGTGGACTCAGCTTCCGGCCGTACCTGACAACCTTCCGCCCCCATACACAATGCTGTGTATGGGACGGGTAGGCGTGCCCGGCCACGGCCGGCCGGAAGCTGAGTCCAGCGCTGCTCCGGCGGCCATGTTTGTTTACATGGCGCCCGGACCGGAGTGACAACAGCGCTGGATACCGGAAGGTAAGTAGGACTTTATTTTTTTTAAGCAGCCCTCTCCCGGCCACTTTTAGTTTTTTTCAAGAACTCGGACAACCCCTTTAAAGGGAACCTGTCACCAGCCCTATTTCTTCAAACCACCAAACATACATTATACCATGTCTTTATAAACTGCGACAGCATCGTGGACCGCACCTAAAACTTTGAGGCTTAGGAATTTCAGGAATTCCCTGTGGTGACGCCAGCAGAATACTCTCCAATCAAGAAGATATGTTATGCTTTGTCTGCTCCTCCTTTTCTACTTTTTCCCTGCTTTTCTATATAGACTGATAGAACAAATAAATCTTGCACAGTGCTGATTTTGCCCAGGGCAGTGGCACGTGAGACTTGAATCAGCAGTTGTCTGAGTCATTCCAGAACAGGGAAGAATAGGACAGGTGTCTGCACATCAGACATAGGGGCCGCCAGAACAAGGGAACAAAAAAAGTAAGGAGTCATTCCTTACAATATGCTTTTAATTAATTTGGAAACACACAACCAACGCACACTAAAAGAGGATATCATAAATCCTCCCCTGCCAGCATGATATGTCTAGCAACGAGAAATCCTAATGAAGGATGCAACAATTTGAAGAAAGACTGCAGGACTTCATAGACATGGGGGCTCATTTACTAAGGGTCCGTGGACCGCTATTTTGTCGGGTTTCCCAAATTTTTCCGTTTTGCGCTGAATTGCCCCGGGTTTTTGGCGCACGCGATCAGCTTTTATGCGACACAAATCGGGGGCATGGCCGTCGGACAACCCGACTGATTGGGACAAACCGCGGAATTTAAAATTAAAATTGTGTTGCAAGATCAGCATTCAAATACACCGGGAAGAAGATGGTGAACTCCGGCGGACCTGAGTGGGGAAGCAACACATGTAGGAAATTGGACGCACGATCTTAGTGAATCGCGGCAGCTCCGAACCCAGGTCGGACAACGCACAGCGGGGATCGCGACGGGAAGGGTAAGTAAATGTGCCCCATGGAGTCAGTAGCTAGAGACCAAAGTGAGCTCACCATAGGCTCTGCAATTGGCTTCCATCGAACGTGGCCTAAGGTAAAGTAACTTGGCGATAACCAATGGTTGCTTCTCTTCCATGCCAGAAATATAAAAATATATATGAAATGCCAGATTTGTAATTTATTGGTCAAAACATTCCACTAGAAAGGGAATAAAAAATTAGTGTAAAAGTTGTAGGGACTAAAAAGATCCTACCAATAAAAACTGCAGCTCACACTGCAAAATAAGTCATGGATCTAAGCGTATGGCGCCCACTTGTCTATGGTGGATAAAATCAATGTAAACATTTTCCTCCCATGTCTACTCCTGTTCACCTCCCTTATACTCACTGTAATTCCTCTATCCGGCAGGCCGGACTGGACAGCGCCTCCATCAGGACACCAAAGTGTTCTACAGCCTGGTTCCTGCAGTCCGGTATGAACTGATCGCTGTAGGCAAAGTGGGCTTCAGGACATAATAGGGTACACTGCTTCATAGAGTGATGTTGTTTTCTTGCAGAACTCAAATCTGAGATAACTTCACCCCTGATCGACCTGCAACAAAAAGATGAGAAGTGGGTGACATGTCCAAAGAACCTGAACATGGAGAAAAGGTGTCCCCAGAGGTCGCAGAAGGGTAACAATACTCCTCGACATTTTTGAGGAGTATTTTTAGTCTAAGATGAGTCCTAGGTGTACACAGACAGTCCCCGGGTTACATACAAGATAGATTCCATAGGTTTGTACTTAAGTTGAAGTTGTATGTAAGTCGGAACTGTATATTTTATAATTGTAGATCCAGACAAATTTTCTTTTTTGCCCCAGTGAAATTTTTTTTGCTGTAATGGGACCGATGATTATCAATAAAGCTTCATTACAGACACCTTACAGCTGATCATTGCAGCCTGGGACTATAGTAACATCCAGAGAGGTCACCAGAGGTCACAGGGGGCAGAGGGGTCCGTCTTTCAGTAGGGGTCGTCTGTAAGTCGGGTGTCGTTAAGTAGGGGACCGCCTGTACAGCGTTAATAGAACTCTGTTACAGCCAAGTAAAATCGTTACTGCCATGTTTTCTGTGCTTAACACCTTAAAGGAGTTTTTCCACGAAAAAGTTAGCCCCCATCCACAGGCCCTATCCATGAATATCATCACTTGAAGCCTCATGTGTTTGAAGGATGACCGGGTTTGCACCAGCTATATGTAAGATGACGCCAAACTAAGATAAAGAAAATTAGAATCCATGACTAATGTCATAAATCAATGATAGTATCGCTGTGAGCTGTGTCCTTAACATTTGGAATGGGAAATCTAATTTTGTAATTTGTAACCCGTCCCTCTCAACCCCCATTGGAGGAGGTAGCCTGTTGAATTTGGTAACATTGGATAACTTGCTGAATGGTTGTGATGTCATCACTTCCTGTTCTATGGGGACCAGAAGCCTTGGGAACAGGAAGTGAGTTGAGTATATGTCATTTCTTAAAGTATCAGAAGGTTGTAGGCCTATGCTGCCAAGGGAGTTACCATCGATCGGGACTAACCCAATTGGCATTCACCTACAGAGCATAAAATAGAGTGTTGTATGTGCACTCGCATATGTCTCATCTCATACACATCTGTCAAAGATATAATCCTCTACAACAGTGATGGCGAACCTTTAAGCGGCCGAGTGCCCAAACTGAACCCAAATCCCCCCTTATTTATCGCGAGGTGCCATCCAAAAATTAAAGCCATAACTTATTGCTCCCTGTTCAACAACTTTATATTTCCCTCCTGAGGACAGCAGAAGAAAGATGGAAATTTTTCATAATTTTAGCTTCTTTGCAGTGTCCCACTGTACACAAAGAATCATGGGGCAGCAGAAGGTCCTCCAAAGATAATTCGGCCCTGTCTACACATTCTCCCTCTTCCTACAGTCACAAGTATCAAAGTAAGTATCAAAATATGACTGAAAGCAACATATTTTAAGTTGTTTGGAACTGGAGGAAGATTCCTTCAAGTCCTGTCTGGTGTGCTAGGGTGATGGTCCGGGTGCCCACAGAAATGGCTCTGAGTGCCGCCTCTGGCACCCGTGCCATAGGTTCGCCACCACTGCTCTACAAGATACCGTTTTGGAGATCAAGATTTGTGTACAGCCATCGATATGACTGGAGACTTCATGCAGTGTGAGAATGTTAAGAAATGACCCAGTCGCGATGCCACGGCGCATTGTCCGACGAGGATTCGGGTCTGCCGGGATTCATTAAGGTCGTGCGCCCGATATCCACCAGGTGTCGCTGCTGTGCCGAGGTCCGCCGGAGTTCACCTGCTTCTTCCTGGTGCACGTGAGTGCTTGATCTTGCGACACACTTCATTTTTTAAATTCCGCATTTTTTCCGACGGGTTGTCCAATTGCCACGCCCCCGATTTGTGTCGCATGAAAGCCGATGCGCCACAATCCAATCGTGTGCGCCAAAAACCCAGGGCAATTCTGCGCTAAACCCATTGTGTCTTCATTATAGCTCTTATCTTTAGGGTTTCTCTGTGTGAAGGCTAACACAAGGGCAATTAGTATATACATTTTTTCTCCCTGGACATGCCCCCTGTGAGAAATAATGGGGCAGATTTACTTAGCCGTAAGAGTCGCGATACCCAATCCACACTCTCCGACGATGATGCACTGTGCCGCGATCCACGTAGATCCTGCGTCCCCGATATCCGGCATGTGTCGCTCCCCGCTCAGGTCCACCGGAGTTCACCTTCTTCCCGGTGCATGTAAGTGCATTGGATGCGGCACAATTTTAAATGTTAAATCCCGCGCGTTGTCAGAATCCGTTGGATCGTCCGACGGCCCGCCCCCAGATTTGTGCTGCGTGAAAGCCGACGCGATTGAGACATAATCCGATCGCGTGCGACACAATCCCCTGGACAATCCCCGAAAACGTCTGGAAAGCGAATACGAAAATCACATCTCTTATACTCACGCTAATTTTTCCACTCTGTAAATACTTTTGGACGCATCTTCCGTGGAGTCCATGAATATGTGGCCAGACAGATAGTTACCGGAGAGGTCAAGTCTCTTCAGGGACTGGTTATTCCTTATCACAGATGCCAGCTGGATGCAGGATGTGTCTGGGAGATCATTATATGCCAGTCTGTAATAGTCAGAAATGGAGATGTGAGTGATGTGACTTGTCTGTGGTGCTCACTCCTCAGCTCTCAGACCCCACCTTTGTGCTCCTGTACAGCCCCTCCCCCTCCGTCTGATGTCACCAGGCTGTTAGGCCTGTGAAGGAGCAGGAGGGAGCAGCTGTACAGGAGCACAAAGGTGGGGGGCTGACAGCTGAGCAGTCACATGTTGTTTTTTGAAATGCATCCAAACTAAAGCCCAACCCCTGGGACTACACAGAGGATTCTGTCAGTGTGCAAAGTAAATTATAACCCACAATGATATTGTAATGCAAATGCTTATAAACAGCAGAAAGACCTATTTGCACTGCAGGTGTAATGGGCTTATACAACCTATCTTTTGTTAAAATAAGGTCTCTGGTGACAGGTTCCCTTTTAGACCCGCAGTCAGTGCCAGCACCATTCGTGGGCGTCAGCCATGGGTGTTAGGTGCATAATGCAGCTAGTACCTGCTATGTACGGGGTGGGCTCAGCCCACGAGCCTGCTCCATACATCCTTAACTGACATGTGACGTACAGTTACGTCACATGTCGGTTAGGGGTTAAAGAAACTTGAAATGAATTCAGGGCCGTGAGGTTTGTTGCAGTCCATCATTAGAATTGGATGAATGTGACCTGTACATACATCTCATACTCACTGTAATTCCTCTATCCTGCAGGCCGGACTGGACAGCGCCTCCATCAGGACACTAAGGTGAGGACCAGACAGGTGATTATCAGACAGGTCAAGTCTCTTCAGGGACGGGTTGTTCCTTATTACAGAGGCCAGATGGACGCAGGACGTGTCTGGTAGATTATTATTTGCCAGGCTGTAGAAATAAGAAGGTAAGAGGTGGGTGACCTGTCCATACAACGTTCATATCAAACCCATAAATCTTCTCTCTAGAAGCCGCCTCTCATTATTGGTGTATGCTGCCGGCTGTATGATAATAATAATTCCTATCTAGCGCACACAGATTACGCAGCTCTGGACAGATTGTCCCCATGGCTCTCACAATCTAAACAACTTAACAGTAAGTTTTGGAGTGTGGGAGGAAATCGGAGGATCCGGAGGAAACCCACGCAAACACAGAGAGATCATACAAACTCTTTGCAGATGTTGACCTGGGTGGGATTCGAATCCAGGACCCCAGCTCTGCAAGGCAGAAGTGCTACTCACTCAGCCACCGTGCCGTGATTTTCCATGTTCTAGAAATCCAGAATTCTTCAATAATGTCCTCACTTTATGGTATGTCAGAAATGTGTGATTATTGCAACACATAGGGGGACGAGTATATTTATTCCTGCAGATTTTTTTCTCTAATTTTAGAGACTTTTCTTATTTTTGTGACTTTTGCTGTCTTTTCCCTAGTACACCTTGGTTTGTACTGTGCCTTAAAGGGAACCTGTCACCAGGGACCTCATTTTCACTAAAGGCAGATTGTAAAAGCCCATGACACCTGCCGTGCACATCTGCCTCTCTGCCTCCTCTGAGCATTTGTATTACAATATAATTGTGTGTTATAACTTACTCTTGCATCCTGACAAAATCCTGGGGCAGTCCCAGGGGCTGGGCTTTGGTTTGGATGCATTTAAAAAAACAACATGTGACTTGGCTGAGCTGCAGGCTGCCTCCATCTTTGTGCTCCTGTACAGCTTATCCCTCCCCCACTGATGTCAGGCAGACCAGGCTGTGATCTCTGAGAAGGAGCAGGAGGTAGAGCTAAACAGGAGCACAAAGGTGGGGGCTAAGATCTGAGGAGTGAGTAACACAGACAAGTCACATGTTGTTTTTTTGAAATGCATCCAAACCAAAGCTCAACCCCTGGGACTACCCCAGGATTTTGTCAGGGTGCAAGGTAAGTTATAACACACAATTACATTGTAATAAAAATGCTTAGAAAAGGCAGAGAGGCATATTTGCACTGCAGGTGTGATGGGCTTCTGCAACCTGTTTTTAGTCAAAATTAGGACCCCAGTGACAGGCTCCCTTTAAGTATCTTTAGTTTCCAGATGTTCTGTGCAACATTTGCCTTATGTATCTTTATTTTCCTGATTTTTTTTTCCAGTTTTTACATGGAAATTGTAATTATTTCACATGCTTTTAATGTTTCAAAATTGGCACCTAAACCTGCTGCTCATTGAAAGTTTACAGGTTATTTAAATGTATTGGTTACCGTATTTTTCAGACTATAAGACACTCCTTACTGTAAGACGCACCCCAGATTTAGTCTTCCAAAAAAGGAAAAAAAATATTTTATACCAGATAAAATATACCTGTTGGTCACACAAAAGCACAGCAAACACAGCTCTGCTACATCCATACATTTACACAAACAGAAATAGGAACAAGGAACACACTCAGTACTGCACATACACAGCACTGCTATACACAGTGGGCATTGCTACATACACAAATACACACACACTGACCGGGCACTGCTACACACATAAACACACACACACAGCTCTCCTACACACATATAGAGCACATCGCAAACTACTCTACGCATGAATACATACACACAGAACCCCTCTCCCCTCCTCTTCTTCTTACCCTGTCCCAGCACAGTAGTGATGTGTCGTCGGGAGCCAGCTCACCTTAGCGAGCCGATGGCTCACTTAACCACAACCACTAACCGGCTCACCACACCCCCCTTTAACCCGATACAATCAGGTTAAAAGGGGAGTGGCATAGGGTGACTGATTGGCCTGCGGCTCCCTAATATATATTTAATTGGGAGCCATTCAGGAGCCAGAAGAGCCGGCTCTTCTTAGTGAGCTGAGCCTAATGAGCCAGCTCACTAATAAGAGCCGGAATTCCCATCACTACAGCGCAGCATGTCCCCATTCTCGCCAGTATCAGGACCTTGAGTGATGTAGAAAGCATGTGATCAATCAGGTCCTGCAGGCCGTAGTGATGGGAAGTCCGGCTCTTCTTGGTAAACTGGCTCATTAGGCTCTGCTCACTAAGAAGAGCCGGCTGTTCTGGCTCCTGAATGGCTCCCTAATAAATATATAATAGGGAGCCTCAGACTGGTCAGTCAGTAAAAGAGGGAGTGTTAAGCCTTTTAGGGGCGGGGTTAAGTGAGCCATTGGCTGACTGCAGTGAGTAGACATGTTAGGACACCCGGGAAAGAGCAGTGCGGAGGCTCCTCTCTGGGAGATCGTGTGCAGCGCTATGTCAGCACATTACCTGATCTCAATTACAGCGGTCAGGAGGATCCGGCAGTGCGCAGGCACTTTTTTAGCAAGAATTTTTGGCGTAATCGCGCCGGATTTCATGCGACAGAAATCCGGGGGCGTGGTTGTCGGACAACCCGACGGATTCGGAAATACTGCGGAATTTAAAAAACAAAATGTGTCGCAAGGTCAAGCACTTACATGCACCAGGAAGAGGATGGTGAATTCCGGCGTAACCTCGGCGCAGCAGCGACACCTAGTGGATATCGGGTGCACGACCTTAGTGAATCCCGGCAATACCCAAATCCACGTCGGACAACGCGCCGCTGGATCGTGACAGGACCAGGTAAGTAAATGAGCCCCAGTATGTTGCTATATTCCATAAGGGATAATGTTAATGTTGATGTTATTAACACTTTCCTATCCAGAACAATCTTATAGCAAACTCTCTTTTTTTTTACGTTAATTGAGTGAAACGATGAACATTTGATCGTCTTCGTAGATTTTAGCTTTATTCTCCTCACGCTGTGCTGTTGCTTGCCAGCAGGAAGTCAGTGTGTGTGTGTAAGCTCATCCCTGAATGCAAGGATCAGGGCTGGAGGCAGAGAGGAGCTCAGTGAAGCATCAGACAGGAGAACAATATGTCCTCCCGACCCTAAAGTCAGAAGATCCACGGTCGGGTCCAGGGGCAACCAAAATTGTGTACACCAGGACTGATAGAGACAGGTTAGAATTATATCTGTGAAATGCTGGATTTTTGGTAAAAACAGTGGATTAGAGAATGTGTTATTTTGTTATGCTGACTACATTAGAGAATCTTGTCTTCGCGGGAATATTCCTTTAAGTAAATTCTTGTTGCGACTGAATTGCATACCTCACATCTGGGCTAGAGAAAGAGGGACAAATTGACACTCCGTTTTTCTAAACCACGCGCATTGTCCCACCCCCAAACATATTATAATATTATCCTTTATTCCCCCACATGGAATAATGCCCCGTTCTGGGGCCAAGCCCCTAAGGACCCGTATAATACCCCCTCAGCAACATATAATAGCCCCTCTTTAGTTCCTCCACTTAAATGTATCTCTCTTTCACTTATATATAATGCATTCTTTATTCCTACACCCCCCTTCCAATTGTGGTCCCCTGCCCTCCATTCCTTTTATACTGTGGCCTTCTGTTCGCCATCCTACTTCATATTGTGCTCTCCCTCCTCCCTCATATTGTGCTCTCCCTCCTCCCTCATATTGGTCTCTCCCTCCTCCCTCATATTGTGCTCTCCCTCCTCCCTCATATTGTGCTCTCCCTCCTCCCTCATATTGTGCTCTCCCTCCTCCCTCATATTGTGCTCTCCCTCCTCCCTCATCTTGTGCTCTCCCTCCTCCCTCATATTGTGCTCTCCCTCCTCCCTCATAACAATCTATACAATAACTCAGCAACATTATTGGACCCGCTTGGTGAGCCCGGTAAAAACGAAACCCGAAAAACTCGCTAAAAATGTACATTTTTCATTAAATCGCTTCACAAAACTGTTCTAAAAAGTGATCAAAAAAGTTGTGTGCCAAAATGGTATCACTGAAAAGAACAACTCAACACACAAAAAATAAGCCCTAAACCAGCTCTGTAAACCGAAAAATATTAGCATTATATCTCCGTAAAGATGGCGATACAAAAATAAATGAGATTTTCTCTGCATTCAGTAAAATTGTAAAAATATATTAAAAAAACTATATAAATGAGGTATCACCATAACTGTAGTGATCCATAGAATAAAGATAATGGGGCAGATTTACTTACCCGGCCCATTCGCGATCCAGCGGCGCGTTCTCTGCACAGGATTCGGGTACGGCCGGGATTTAAGAAGGCAGTTCCTCCGCCGTCCACCAGGTGGCGCTGCTGCGCTGAAAGTCATCTCAGCGCGCCGGAATGCACCACCTCGGACCAGGTGAAGGTAAGCGCTCCCCAAGCGACACTTTTTCGGTTTTTAAATGCGGTGGTTTTTCCAAATCCGTCGGGTTTTCGTTCGGCCACGCCCCCCATTTCCGTCGCGCGCATGCCGGCGACCCCATGTTCTGCCATCCATCCGATGGACTGCAGGAGCTTCTGGGTGCCACTTTTCTCCAGGCTGTGATTGGACAGGATGTTGGCGATAAATATGGCAAAGAGCTGGGTCACGGTTCTGGGTAATAATGAGACCTCGGGAGGTAACAGAACGTGTACAATGTGTCATTCTGCCTCACATAGGAAAAAGCCTTTTCTGCCAGTTCAGGGTCACTGAAGAAATTGTCAAAGTAAATCTTTCTTTCTTCTGCCAAAAATCCAGTAATTTCTATTATTCTATGGAAAACCCTACAATCCATTGATGCCAGTCTGGTCGGGCGACTGGTCATCAGAACAGAACAACCATTAAGAAGAGACTTTCTCACCAAACTGACCACAATGTGACCACAACGTTCCGGCTGTTTGGGGTCGGAGCACAAGTGATCTGGTGTAAAATTCATTGTCTGATTGCTTTCATCTAATCCATCAAATATAAAGAGAAGTTTCTCTGGATCTTGTAGGATGTTCCTGAGCTGCTGCCACAGATATGGGTAATGATGAAGGATCAGGGTCTCCAGGCTAACCTTATCCCATTGGTTGAGTTCCCGGAATTTGAAGAAGAAGACAAAAGAGAATCTTTGATAGAGATCCCCCTTCACCCAGTCATAGACAATCTTCTGCATCAGTGTGGTCTTTCCTACCCCGGGCACTCCAACCACCATCACCATATGTGGTACCTGTCCGGATTGGGGGCAGCAGCGGAAAATCTTGTTGGGGGAAATGGGCAATAAGTCATTTTGTGCTCTTTTAACTAATTTCTCATGTTTTACCCCGGTCTCTATGAGCTCATTCTCGTAACGTTCCCTAAAGTGATAAGTGGAGACAATGATGAGGTTCACATAACGTGTACATAGTGGAAAACTCTCCTCCCTCTGGTCACAACTTGGAGGTTTGTTTTCTACCAGTTTTTCCGTTTGGTTCTTCAGATGATTCATGTGATGTCTCTGGATATCTAGGAATAACAATAAAACAGACACATCAGATTTCCAAGACCATTTTAATTCTTATATATATTAACAATGTTTTTCCATTCCATTTTTTTAGGGGGGCTTAAGGGGTCCTACAATAAGTTGATCATAACAAAGTGTTCATTTAACCTGCAGAGCCACTCACTGGAATCCATGAGTTGTCCATATTGTGCAGGGTAAAATGGACGGAGAACAGGTCTTTGGAGTTGTTCCTCACTATAGTTAGTAGGAGGGGGTCTTCAGTCGAAGACAACTCAACACTTTGTATAGTTTGCAGATTTTCTGGTGTCCAAGTCTTGAAATAATCCCAACTCCTTCTGCACATCCAGGAATTGAGATTATTTCCCCACCTACGCCACCACCACAGGTGGGCATGGAGGGGTGTGAAGGGGGCCATGCCTGACCATCTTAATTTTAAGATCATTCAGGTCAACCAAGTGGGATTTTTTATTTAAACTATAAGATATCTACCTTTCAGTTCGGGGTGAAGTAAGTGCCCCTCTTCATCCAGTAAAATTTTCCCTGGTAGAGTTTTACCTGAAAAGAAAGAAAAGTGTGTAATATACCCAAGTCATCCGTAATATTATCCAGAATGTAACATAAAGGTGTAGGGGTGAAGACCAATAACCTCACACCCAGAGATCGCATTAACGCCTATACAAGTGTCTTTGACGCTTGTATAGGCAGTTTTACTGAGAATTTTCTCCTCTTTCCCCTAATCCTGGCCAGGGAGCTGCAGTGGCCTCTTACAGCCCAGGGCCCTAGGTAGAAGGTCATGTTACCGGAGCAACATTGTTCCCTATTGGTCGCTGATGCTCCGGTCACATGACCTTGCACAGCGGAGGTTCGGTGGGGAGGCGATCTCAACGTCCCGATGGCAATGTGATACAATTAGCCCCTGTCACATCATCCTCCAAACACATACTGAGCTCTCTGCCTGCATAGGGATCCTGTATCGTCACTGATACGGCTTCAGCCACAGTCTGGTCATGGGGGAAGAGGAGGCTGGTTGGGGGGGACAAAGTGGGACACATTTACTTACCCGGTCCATTCGCGATCCAGTGGCGCGTTCTCTGCGGTGGATTCGGGTCTTCCGGCGATTCAATAAGGCAGTTCCTCCGACGTCCACCAGGTGTCGCTGCTGCACTGAAGTCCGCCGGAGTTCACGATCCGTTGCTGGGTGAAGGTAAGCGTGTGTCCAGCGACACTTTTTTTTAAAAAATGCGGCGGTTTCTCCGAATCCGTCGGGTTTTAGTTCGGCCACGCCCCCCGATTTCCATTGCGTGCATGCCGACGCCAATGCGCCACAATCCGATCGTGTGCGCCAAAATCCCGGGGCAATTCAGCGGAAAACGGCACAAATCGGAAATATTAGGGTAACCCGCCGTAAAAACGCGATTTGGGCCCTTAATAAATGACCCCCAGTGGACGAGTCAGCCACAGTCTGGTCACAGGTTATTGGCTGCAGTCTGGTCATGGGGTATGGTGTCGGCGTTAGTCACAGTCTGGACGTTTGGTGTCGGCGTTAGTCACAGTCTGGACGTTTGGTGTCGGCGTTAGTCACAGTCTGGACGTTTGGTGTCGGCACGTGTCTGGTCACGGGGCATTAGTCTGGTCTTGGGGACGGCAGTGTGGTTGGGGGCTGGCACTGTCAGCCATATTTTCCGAGGACTAAGGAGGTTGATATACAGGACCTTATAGAAATTACATATTGACTAAGACTCTCAGAATAACTTATTCCTTGTGAAAACTAAACAACAGCCAATAATTCCATGATAGACACCGCCATACATGATGTTACCTTCCGCGCAGAGCTCCTCCAGTACAGCGCATAAGGCAGGAAGCGGCTGCTCCTTTTGTAAGACATAGAGACTATCCCACAGTCCTATCACAGCGTCTCTCCCAAGCTGAAAAATGTCAGACACCAAAGTCCGGGCAAATAGTTTTCTGTCATTTAGGAGATCTTTGTATTTCTACAACAAGAAAGAATGTCCAATCAGAGAAGAGAATTTGACTATAGGGACATAGGGAGTGCAGCATTCAACAAGAGCTGTGGCATCTCTATGGCTCCTCCAGGGTGACCCTGGACCTCCTCGTCTGGTGGAGGGGATGACCATGTTTTGATAGGTTATCAGTTGTGCCATGCTCCTTCCATTTACCAATGATGGATTGAACAGCGCTCCATGATATGTTCAGAGTTAGTTTTATATCCTAACCATGAATACAGGCGGTCCCCTACTTAAGAACACTCGACTTACATACGACCCCTAGTTACAAACGGACCTCTGGATATTGGTAATTTATTGTACTTTAGTCCTAGGCTACAATAATCAGCTGTAACAGTTATCACAGGTGTCTGTAATGAAGCTTTATTGTTACTCCTGGTTCTTATGACGACCCAACATTTTTAAAATCCAATTGTCACAGAGACCAAAAAAGTTCTGGCTGGAATTACAATGATAAAATATACAGTACCGACTTACATACAAATTCAACTTAAGAACAAACCTACAGACTCTATCTTGTATGTAACCCGGGGACTGCCTGTATTCACTTTGCCAGAACTTTATCCTCGAGTTGTCTGGAGTTTAGCTTGGTTTTCATGATGCTGTAGAGGGCAGGCCTCGGCCCCATAACATATGCTTTCAATGTGAGGCCTCTTCGTGAAAATGGGTGCAAACTCTGCCAGTCCCGAACTTTAGACCGGATCAGTTTTTGCTATAGTCTCCGCTGGCCTTCTGCCCAGTCTCCGCCGCATCCTTGGTGGTCTGCAGGTCGGAGAAAGCCCGAAACTGGCAGAGATTCATGTGGATTCTCGACCAGAAAATTTCGCAGAAGCCATAATGCAGCTCCCCTTTGTGTTGCTCTATCACATACAATATCAATAAGTCTGTGACTTATGGTGTGTTCCCACATCCCCAAGTCTTTTAGATGCAGTTTTCGAAGTATAATGTAGTTGTGGATAATAATGGGTGAGGACATATCATTGAGAGAAGCTGCTCCTCCTCTGTTTTCACTCCACTACAAGTTTTGGACATAGAAAATTGCATCTGAAAAACTGAACATGTGGACGCATCCCGAAACATATAAAAACAAGTCAAACTTGAAAGGACGTGGATACTTTTGTAATGCACTGGTGAATGTAATGTGTCTCTCCCAATTAATCACTACCAATTGGGACCAATGTCTTCAACCTTCTCTTATCCTTGTTCTCAATCTCTAAATGTTGCTAAATTTGCTATTGTAGAAGCCTCAATTCTATACAAACATTTCGCCACAGACAGGGTTGTCATCATATCACATTCTCTCACCTCAAGATTAGGGACTTTTCTAGAACTGAGATGACTTAGAAGGGCGTAAGGACTCAGGTTCTCCACAATGTAGTGAAGATCCTCCTGGAAATATTCATACGTCGTCCTCAGGACGTGATGTTCGTACTGACAAAGCTGCTGGTGGAACTTCTGGATATCATTATCTAGGAGGAACCAAGAACCTTGTTACCATATTAATGGCGGCCATATACATATACGTAACCACTGATGGCATCATGACACTTTGGGGCTGTTAACTGGGTTAAAAAAGGGAGGAAGATTTCTTTATTCCTACCATAGTATTGTCATCAACTGATCTGGGCCTCAAGTAACAATGGCTCCAATGTCAAGAACCCATTTTCCAATTTGACCCTATTCATGGTGATCCTTTGACGTACTATACGGTACTATGACGTACCATTAAGAAGTCATAGCTGGTAATGGATGGGGGAGACTGTCTGAAAACAGAATTAGATGGAAGATCTCTGTCTTGTCCTGTCAATATGACCTTATTAAGTAGATTATTTGCTGATAAGTTGGATAAAAGTAATCTTCTGAACCAAGTAGTCTGCAATAGTCTTAGCTGCTGTAACATTTCTAGAGTTCCAAAGAAGTAGTTTGTCATATGTCCTGTTCCCATGAGAACAACGACAAGTTCTAGAAATTCAGATCTACTAAGGCAGACTGATCTGTTTGCTCATAGAAGCCGGCCACCACATTTGGCGTCAATTAGCCAACCCATCCTTGTGTCTCAGAAGATCTGGATTTCTAGGACTTGTTGTTGACCTTCTGGCAACACACGGCCTCCTGAGATCAGAACATCTCACTACCATGCATGAAAGAGCCATGCCGGAAGTGCAATCTTTTGTCGTCTGATCGGGAGTTGAGATTGTTAACAAAGAAGAAGTACGTACTGTCGGTGTGTCACATCCAATCTTAAGATTTCAACAAGAGAACTCAAGGTTTCATATGGACATTATTTTTGAAGAACCGAATATAGACTAAAGAAACCATTTTGATTGATTTTGGGACTACAAAAAAAAAGAAAAAACATTAATCCCTGGATAAATCCATTGTGGTCATCATCTCCTGAGCCTGGGGAACTGCTAATAAGAAAGTTGGAGTTGCCCTATACCCAGAAGTGAGAAGCCTAATCGGTATAAAAAAAATTGGGTGTCCTAGTAGACCCTGAAAGGTGCTTCTGGTATTGTCTTGTGACCAGACACAACAGGACAACTTTAAAAACTTGTGAAGTTTCTGCTCACATGGGTGAAAGCTGTGTTGACAACTACGGAGGAACCGACAGGAGGTCATTGTGAAGGTCCTATTATGCCTTCCTCTTGTTGGATATTTTTATGCCATGAGATGACCAGATTTTTAACAGATTTTCAAATAACAGAACTGTAATGGGGACACTGGACTCAAGGACCACCAACAGGATAGTGAACCCTAAGACTCCAGCCCCAAACAGACCTGATTGCTAGCCTCTGTGTATCCTTGGCGATACAAGACAACCACAAAGAAAGTTCTTCCCTGCCCAAATGTGTGGACACGTCAGAAGACAAATAAATAACACAAAGGGGAGGTCGACAATCTGGGCCACAACTAAAATAAAAAATAAAGTGCAGGATTGTATAGGATAGAAGAATAGTTAAAAGCGTAAGTCAAATATTGAAAAAACAGAAATAAGACATATAGCAAGAAAAGCTCAGATGAGAGAGCTAGAAAGAAAATATTTAACCAGCAATCATAATAGCGCACGTGGGGGATTTATTAGAGTAGAGAGTCTGATTCCAGGTGAGAGGAGAAGAGCTCGGAGAATGAGCGTATTAACAGAGACCCATGCGATAGAACACTGTTTAGACTGCTGACTGTTCAGACTGTGCAGAATTCAGAATCTTCTCATTCTAATATTGTGACCTGCAGAAGACCCGGACACAGATGTAACATAAATTACATAGAGTAAAGCTTGTGCTTCCAGTTATATCCTCTGCTTGTGCTGGAAGTAACCCGGATCAGCTGATCATTCAGGATTAGGCATCAGTATAAACAATCCAGAAAACCCCCTTTAATATTGATATTAAATTTATCATTGAAAAGCTGCAATATAAAGGTAAGGTCCCTACCAGAAATGGATCCTGCCTTCCGATACGGCTTCCGGTACATTCTTGGTTCCATAGTTCCGTCCCTGTAAGATATAGGACTATGATTTACAGAGAATTTCCTGCTTGTCAGTGGAGCTGATGATGTGCCAAAGCTATAAAGAGACTCTCAGACTCTCCACAGAGCAGAGCACAGACATGTACAGAAGGGAGTGCAGACCCCAGCACATGTACAGAGGGGAGCACAGACCCCGGCACATGTACAGAGGGGAGCACAGACCCCGGCACATGTACAGAGGGGAGCGCAGACCCCGGCACATGTACAGAGGGGAGCGCAGACCCCGGCACATGTACAGAGGGGAGCACAGACCCCGGCACATGTACAGAGGGGAGCGCAGACC
>WNYA01000195.1:118146-152086 GCA_019512145.1 Engystomops pustulosus | reverse complement strand
CGGCACTGTACAGGGGAGCGCAGACCCGGCACTGTAACAGAGGGGAGCGCATACCCCCCGGCACATGTACAGAGGGAGCGCAGACCCCGGCACATGTACAATGAGGTAGCGCAGACCCCGGCACATGTACAAGGGGGAGCGCCGACCCCGGCCATGTACAAGAGGGAGCGAGACCCGCACATGTACAGAGGGAATGCGCAGCCCCGGCACGTGTAAAAGGGGAGCGTCAGAACCCCGACCGTGTACAAGAGGGGACGCAGACCCGCGACGTGTACATAGGGGAGCGCAGACCCCGGCACGTGTACGAGGGGAGCCAGACCGGCACGTGTCATAGGGGAGCGCAGACCCCTCACATTTACAAAGGGCAGCGCACCCGCACTGTAACAGGGGAGCGCAGACACCGCACATGTACATAGGGGAGCCAGACCCCGGCACATGTCAAGGGAGCGGAGACCCCGGTCATATGTACAGAGGGGAGCGCCGACCCCGGCACATGTACGAGGAGAGCGCAGACCCTGGCACATGTACAAGGGTACGCAGACCCCCCCACATGTACAGGGGGGAGCGCAGACCCCGGCACATGTACAAAGGAGCGCAGACCCCGGCACATGTACAGAGGGCGCAGACCCCGGCACATGTACAAGGGAGCGCAGACCCCCGGCACATGTACAGAGGGGCGCAGACCCCGCACATGTACAGAGGGGAGCGCACGACCCCGGCACATGTAAGAGGGGAGCGCAGACCCCGACACGTGTACAGAGGGAGCGCCGACCCGGCACGTGTACAGAGGGGACGCAGCCCCCGGCACGTGTAACAGGGGGAGCGCATACCCGGACTGTACAGAGTGGGGCGCAGACCCCGGCCATATACAAAGGCAGCGCAGACCCCGGCAACATGTAACAGAGGGGAGCGTCAGAACCCCGCACATGTACAGAGGGGAGCGCAGACACCCGCACATGTAGCGAAAGGAGCGGAGACCCCGGCAATGTGTACAGAGGGGAGCGCAGACCCCGCACATGTACAGAGGAGAGCGCAGACCCTGGCACATGTACAGAGGGAGCGCGACCCCGGCACATGTACAGGGGGGAGCGCAGACCCGGCACATTACAGGGGGAGCAGACCCGGCACATGTACAGAGGGGACGCAGACCCCGGCACATTACAGAGGGAGCGCAGACCCCCGGCACATGCACAGAGGGGAGCGCAGACCGCGGCACTGTACAGAGGGGAGCGCAGACCCGGCACATTACAGAGGGGAGCGCAGACCCCGGCACTGTACAGAAGGGAGCGCAGACCCCCGGGACATGTACAAGGGCAAGCGTCAGAGCCCCGCACATATACAAGGACGCGCGACCCCGGCACATGTTACAGAAGGGAGCGCAGGACCCCGCCACTGTACAGAAGGAGCGCAGACCCCGCACATGTACAGAGGGGAACGCAGACCCCGGCCACATGTACAGAGGGAGACAAGCCTCCGGATTACTTCTGACCTGTGGCATTTGATAGGAGACTACGTGAGATGGTTATTACAACGTACCCATGGTAGAGATCCCCTAACCCATCCCATCGGTGAGACGATCCCCAATTTCGAGGCCTGCCGTGGTATAATCGGGGCTTCAGCTGTTGAATTTGGGATACTGGATGGACCCTCACTTCATCTTAAAACACTAAAGTTGAGGAACCATTTAAACGCCAGTCCTTTAAGTTCCCTCCACTGACGATCTCGGATTGTATCTTTACGATCAGACACTGACTTAGCCGCCGTTCCACCTTAGACTGGATTGAACTGGCAGAGTTTTTACCTATGCCCAAATCTGCGAGGACAGGAGATAATGGTTCTCCA
Organism: Engystomops pustulosus; assembly: GCA_019512145.1. Taxonomy (NCBI): domain Eukaryota; kingdom Metazoa; phylum Chordata; class Amphibia; order Anura; family Leptodactylidae; genus Engystomops; species Engystomops pustulosus. Next base: position 150,244 of record WNYA01000195.1, on the reverse strand, counting down.
CCTACAAGTGACGAGAGCCATAATGAATCTCGCTTACTGTGTCTGGATAATACCAAAACACTTTCTTTTATGGTTCAAAATGGTCACACTTATTATATCATATACTAAACAATTAGAGGCGGACTCAGGTGATGCTAGGGGTGGGATCACCCCTATGTAATCAGTGATTGCTGTCCGCTCTCTTAGTGAGTTGATAATTAGCTCCCTGGAGGCTCTCCCAAAAATGTTCATTGGATCCCTCAGTCCTGTCACTCTCTCCACACGAACTTTTAATCTTCCAAGTTCATGGTTAAAGGGGCATAGTACTACAGTACTACACATACACGCCACATACTCTGTCCTCTCACGTACCACACCTAACACACCCATACTCTTGCTCTCACATTAAGACACACTACCACCCACTCTGTCCTCTCACACTGTACCCCCTACACCCACATAGCTCTTTCTTCTCACAGTACCAAGCTACACACCACATACTCTGTCCTCTCACATAACACACTACACACCACATAGTCTGGTCTTTCTCACAGACAAAACTACACACCATACTCTGTCTCTCACAGTACACACTACACACCACATACTCTGTCCTCGCCCAGGACCTACCTACACACCACATACCTGTCCTCTCACAGTACTACACTACACACCACATACTGTCCTCCACAGTCTACACCACCCCAAATCGGTCCTGTCACGTACTACGACTACACCACCATACTATGTCCTCTCACATCTCCCTACACACGACACACCATAGATCTGTCCCTCTCACAGTACTACACTACACACCACATACTCTGTCCTCTCACGTACTACAAAGAAACAACCACAATATCTGTCCCTCACAGTACTACAACTACACACCACATACTTGTCCCTCTCACACTACACACCACATACTTCTGTCCTCTCACATTACTACCACTACTACACCACATACTCTGTCCGTCTCACATTCACAACTACACCCACATACTCTGTCCTCTCACATTACCACACTACACAACACCACATACCTGTCCTCCTCACATTTACTACACACCACAAACTACCGCACCCAACATACCTGTCCTCTCCATTAACTACACTACACACCACATACTCTGTCCTCTCACATACTACACAACACCACATACTATGTCCTCTCAAACGACTACACTACCAACACACATCCTGTCCTCTCACAGTACTACCTACACTACACACCACATACTCTGTCTTCCTGCACAGTACGACAACACCCCATACTTGTCCTCTCACAGTCTACACATACACACCACATACTCTGTCCTCTCCACATTGTACACACTACTACACCACATACTCTGTCCTCTCACTACTACACATACACCACATACTGTCCCCTCACAGTACTACCCTAACAACCACATACCTGTCCTCTCACAGTATACTACACATACACACCACATACTCTGTCCTCTCACAGTACTACACTACTCCACATACTATGTCCTCTCACAGTACACACTAACACCACATACTCTGTCCTCTCACAGTACACACCTACAACCACATACTATATCCTCTCACAGTACTACACTAAGACACCACATACTATGTCTCGTCACAGTACCAATAACACTACACACACCATATCTCTGTCCTCTCACAGTACTACACATACACACAACATACTATTCCTCTCCAGTATCCTCTACAACCAACATACTTTCCTCTCCGTACCCCACTACAACACGCAATCTCTGTCCTCTCATCAGTACACATTCACACCATGAGACTACTGTCCTCTCACAGTACCATAGCTACAACCACATACTCTGTTGTCCTTCCAGTACCTATACACCTACACACCACACTCTGTCCTCATCACAGTATACACCTACAAACAAAACAACCACATACTTGTCCTCTCACAGTACTACACTCACCACCCACATAACTCTGTCCTCTCACAGTACTACACTACACACCACATACTATGTCCCTCTTACAGTACTACAACTAACCCACATACTCTTCGGTCCCTACACTATCTCTGGTCCCTCAACAGTACTACACTACACCCACATACTCTGTCCTCGATCACAAGTACGACACATATAACTCATGTCAGTTTATCAACTAACACCACATACTATGTCCATCGTCCACAGTACTCCACTACACCCAGACACCATCAAACTAGTCCTCTCACATACTACCTTACGCACCAATCTCTCGTCCTCTCACCGTACTAACTACAACACCGCGAAACCTTCTATTCTCACAGTACTATAAACACACAAAGCCCCTATACCGTCCTCTCACAGTACTACAGTACACACCTACTCTGCTTCAGTACTACCTACACACCCCAATGTCTACAGTACCACAACTACACACCACATATGCTCTACGTACACCTACCATACGTCCACAGTCTACACTTAACACCACATACCCTGTCCTCTCACAGTACTACACTAAACACCCACATACCCTGTCCTCTCAATAGTACTAACATAACACACCACATAGCTCTGTCCTCTCACAGTAGCAGGCACTACACACCACATACTCTGTCCCTCACATTAACCGTACAACTCTACAACACCACCACATCCTCATTTCCTCGTCACCTTACTACACCTCCCCCGCACCTACTACATTTCCTTCATGCACGTATAAAGATCCAACTGAGTCACCCACAACATACCTCTGTCCTCTCCAAAGTACTACAGACTCCACACCACCTCCTCTTCCTCTCAACATTACTACCTACAAACACCACATACTATGTCCTCTTACATACTCTACCTAACACACCACATACTCTAGTCCTCTCACATTACTACACTAGCCCCCACATACTATTCCTCACACTCCAGTACTACCTACAACCATACTGTCCTCACCGCACAGTACTACCCTACAACACCCCACATACGATGTCCTCTCACCTTACTACACTACACACCACATACTATGTTCCTCACTCATCACAGTAACTACACTACACATACACCACATACTCGTGTCCTCTCACATACTACACTACAACATCCACATACTATTTCCTAATCCCAGTAACTACAAACTCGCCCACCAACAAACTATGGTCCTCTCACCTTACTTACCCACCCACCACAACACCACTATGTCCTCTTCTCCAGTACTACCGGGGAAACACTACACCAGCACATCTACTCTTTCCCATCCATATCCCGTCCTGCTACTCACAGCCCCACCGTTACCTCTTTCCTCTATCGACAAGTTACAGCCCCTACCCACCTACATAACTCTTATCCTCTCCTCCCACTCTCCCCCCCCCCTAACCCCCACCCTCCCTTCCTATTTCGTCCTCTCACACCTCACCGTCCTAGAACAGCATCCAAACCTCCCACCGAGTCGACTTTTTAGTTCCTCTTTCCAGTCACTATCAGGGAAGGAAAGCCCATCGCCCTAGCCCCCGGGCAACCGGCTCCGAGTGTCCGTCTTCGGAGTCCTCGATCCGCAGTACACCCACGGTGGTCGGAGGAGGAGTGGCATTGCTCCCCTACCACCCCCCCACTTCCTCTTGTCCGTCGAGTGAGTACGAAGGCACGTAATTCCTAAACACAACACACATCCTATGTCTTTTCTCAATACTAACACTCCACTACACACACCACATACTCTGTCCTCTCACTACTACACTACAACACCCACATACATTCCTCCTTGACAGTACTACCGACACATACCACATACTCCTGTCCTCTCACAGTACCCGAACACTACCCACCCACATACTCTGTCCTCTCCCGTTACCTATACTACACACCACCACTACTCTTCCTCCTCCACAGTACCCCTACAACAGACCACCACCCCATGACTCTGTCCTCCACGGTACTACACTACCCACACATACTATGTCCTTTCACAGTACTACACGATCACACAAGACCACATACTCTGTCCTCGTCACCGTACTCCACACACCCACATACTTCTAGTCCTCTCACAGTACTTGAACCAACTCACCACCCATATCTGTCCTCTCACCGTACCACACTACCACACCACATACTCTGATGCCTCCGTGCGACGTCACTCTAACTCCAACCATTAGGGATCCTACTCTGTCACTTCTCACAGTACCCTAGTAACCGATAACAAACGAACCCTACACCCACCACATGCCCTCTAGGATCCTATCGTGATGCCCTGCGTTCCTGTAACGCCCTACCGACCCCCAACAATACTTACTTAGTCTTCTCACAGTACTATACTACACAACCACTACTCTAGTCCCTCTCACAGTAACAAAAAAAATTGTTCAGTCTCCCAATCAATCAGTGAAAAACATATTTTTTAAGTGTTTTTTTAAAGTGACAAATAAAAAAAAAAAACTACATAAAAACTTCAATATCTGCTATCTTTGTCACTACACAGCAACAAACAGAATAGGAGTTAAACACAAAAGTTAGAAAACAAAGGACCAATTGACAGAAGGGTTTAAAAAATACACTCGAAACATATTTTTCAGATTCGCAACCTCTCCCCGAGGTTCATCGATATTCTTATTAAAATTAAATCGCAAAGTCAAACAGAAAAGTCAAAAGATCCTTCGAGGTACACTATGAAACTCTTGGGCCTCAGAGTCCCAACAAGACACAAAGATTGGGGTTAAGGATGAAGTGCAGGAATCCCCAGAGGTTACCATCACCTGATGTCGGAGGTAAACTGACGGGCCTTGGTGTTACACAACAGGAGAGACGCACCTTAGGGAAACCGCAGGTATCTGTGCTGGTACCAGGGAACAATCCCAGGATCCTGATGATGTCACCAAAAGGGGCGGGGCCTCCAACATACCATGATAACAGAAGGTGCAGTGGGATGAGCGTCAGATGTGTGTTTCCCAGAGAGTCTGACGGACAGGAGGAGGGTGGTTGGGGGGGTTATTGACTGGACTGTGTGTTGGAGGAGCGAAGGTCTGCAGGACAGTGAAGGGGGGTGATATTTAACATGGGAACTGTATGTTGTGCGGGGAGCGAGTGTCTTACAGGAAGGAGGGGGGTGATATTTACAATTGTACTGTGTGTTGGAGGGAGCGAGTCTGCAGACAGGATGGGGGTTGATATTAACATGTGGACTGTATGTTTGGAGGGGAGCGTGGTCTGCGGAACAGGAGGTGGGGTGATAGTTTTACATGGGACTGTATGTTTGAGGGGAGCCCGAGGTCTGCAGGACAGGAGGGGGTGATGTTATTTACATGGGACTGTATTTGGAAGGGCGCGGGGTCTGCCGGAACAGGAGGGGGTGATATTTACATGGGACTGTCTGTTAGATGTGAGTTGAGGTCTGCCGGACGGAGGGGGTTGTTGATTTACATGGGACTGTATTTGGGCGGGGAGTGAGGTCTGCAAGGACATGAGGGGGTGTTTATTTACATGGGACTGTAATGTTAGAGTTGAGTGGAGGTCTGCAGGACAGTGATGGGGGTTGTTAGTTACATGGGATGTATGTTGGAGGTATGAGGTCTGGCAGTCTACTTGAGGGCACACTGGCTACGGGGGGCACTGTGATTACTGGGGGACAGCACTGTACTCCAAGGGTCAAGCACTGGCTACTGATGGCAGCACTGTGATTACTGGGGGCAGCACTGCTACTTGGGGTTCAGAAGTTTGACTACCAATGTGCAGGTACTGGGCTACGGGGACAGCTCTGCTACTGGGGGCAGCACTGGCTACTAAGGCACATGTGTACTTTGGGCATCACTGGTACTGTGGCATCACTGACTACTGAGGGACATTGTCTACTGAGGGCAGCACTTGATTACTGGGGGCGCAACTGTGACTTCCAAGGACACACTGGCTTCTGGGACAGTCAAACTTGCTATGGGGGCCGCACTTGCTGACTTAGGGGGTAGGGCACTTTGTGTACTGAGGGAACATCGTCGTAACTGGGGGCAGCACTGTGACTTACTGGGGACAGAATTGGCTCTGGGGGGCAGCACTGTTATTACTTACTGGGGACAAGCACTGTGATTACCCTGCGTAGCACTGTACTAGCAAGGGCCGCACTGTGATTAATGGGTCATCACGGCTACTGGTGGCAAAGTGTGACTACCAAGAGGGCAGTACTGGCTACTGGGGACAGCAACTGGCTCCTGGGGGCAGCACTGGCAATTAGGGCAGCATTGAGTACTGAGGGCACACTGGCTACTGGGGGCACATGTGACTACTACTTACTTTGCAAGAATTGGCTACTGGGGGCAGCACTGTGAATTACTAGTGAGCCGTAATGCATACTGGGGGCAGGGGAACAAAGAACACATAAATAGTCCTAATAAGGTGTGTAGAGATAAAAGGAGGGAACCTCACGTTTTCTGTATTGCAAAATGTTTTCACAGATCTGGATTCTGGCTGGTAAAATATCCAGGTCATAACCTCCAAAATGACGCCATGTGTGAGTTTGCTGGACTACATCTAAGTGCTGGTATTACACATTATCTCCCACATTCTGTACGTTATACACACACTGAGCTTGGGTTGGTTCCATTTTCCTGTAAACATAAGTACTTCTACAATGCTGTGTGTGGTTTCTGTTCAATTTACAACAACATACATTGCCTACGTGAGGGTTTTGTCCCAGCGTACAAATTTTTTTGAGGGTGGGGAAGCTGTTAAAGCAGCAGCAATTTAACTTACCCCCCACCGCCCCCTCCCCCTGTGCTGCTCCGGTCAGCGCTTTGCCCCCCCGATCCGCCCCTGGTCTGTAGCGCGATATACATTTTGATGTCACCACCACGCCCATCGCCCCCTGTGCCGCCTCTGCTGCAGCCTGTTGTAAGTGTTTATATACCCACAGTCAGGACCTGCGCACTCACTAGCACCATCCACCCCGTTCCCTGTATGTTCAGAGATACAGTCATGTGTGTCACCACCAACACCGTCCCCTGTGCAGCTCTGCCTGCAGCCCTGTGTAGTGTTATCTGACCAACAGCCAGGACCTGCAGCACTACACCATCACACCCCCGGTTGTATAACAGAGAATACAGCTTGAGTCAACCACCACAGACAAGCGCCCTCCTGTGCACCTTGCCTGCAGCCTGTGTAATATACTGACCACGCCATGACCTGGCAGCACTACACCATCACCCCCGGTCTGTATGTAAATATAAGATACGCCGTGATGGCCCAACCATACAACCACAAACGTCCCCTGTGCAGCCTCTGCCTGCATCCTGTGTAAGTGTTAATCTCTGACCACTTCAGGACCTTTCAGCACTAGCAAGCACCACACACCCCGGTCTTATGATAACAGATATACAGCAGTGATTTCACCGTCCCACCCACAGCGCCCCTGTTCAAGCCTCTGCCTGCAGCCTGTGTAGTGTTATCTGACCACAGTCAGGACCTGCCGCACTAGCACCATCCACCCCCGGTCTGTATAAGAGATACAGCAGTGATGTCACCACCACAAACAGCGGCCCCCTGTGCAGCCTCTGCCTGCAGCCTGTGTAAGTGTTAACTGACCAACAGTCATAGACCTGCAGCACTACCACCATACACCCCCAGTCGTAATGTTACAGAGATAAGCATGTGATGTCAACCACCTACATCGCCCCCTGTGCAGCCTCTCCTGCATCCTGTGTAATATACTGACCACCGTCAGACCTGCAGCCTAGCACACCCATCACACCACCCTCCCCCGTTCTGTATACAGAGATACAGCAGTGATGTCACCACCCACGAGCGCCCCTGTGCAATCTCTGCCTGCAGCCTGTGTAAGTGTTATACTGACCACAGTCAGGACCTGCAGCACTAACCCACCATCAACCCCCCATCTGTATGTATACAGAGATAAAGCAGTGATGTCCACCACCACAGCGCCCCCCCTGTGCAGCCTCTGGCCTGCAGCCATTGTGTAATATACCGACCACATCCATGACCCTGCAGCACTACCACCTATCACCACCAGTCCTGTAATTATACGGAGATACGCAGTGGATGTCACCACCCCCACGCCCACTGTGGGCAGCTCTGCCTGCATCCTGTGTAATAACTGACCACAGCCGGACCTGCAGCGCCCCCCATCACCCCATTCTGTTTGTATACAGAGAATACAGCAGTGAATGTCACCCACCCGCGCCCCCTGTGCACCTCTGCCTGCACCTGTGTACGTGTTATAACTGACCACAGCAGGAACCTGCAAGCACACCACCGCATCACCCCTGGTCTGTATGTATACAGAGATCAGCCGTAATGTCACCCCACACGCCCCCATGTGCAGCCTCTTGCTGCAGCCCTGTTGTAATATACTGACCAACACAAGCCAGACCTGCATCAACTACCACCATCCCGCCCTTTCTGTATGTATACGATATACCGCAGTGAGGTCAACCACCACAAACGCCCCCTGTGTCAGCCTCTGCCTGCCAGCCTGTGTAATATACTTACCACAGCCAGGACCTGCAGCACTACCACCAATCACCCCCGGTCTGTATGTATACAGTGATACGCGTGACGTCACCACCATAGCGCCCCCTATTCAGCCTCTGTCTGTAGCCTTTGTAATGACTACCACACCAGAAACTGCAGCGCTGTCCCCCATACACACCCCAGTCTGTATGTATACAGAGATACAACTATGTCACCACCAACAACGCCCCCTGTGCCGCCTATGCCTGCGCCTGTGTAATATACTGACCACAGCCAGGACCCCTGCAAGCACTACCACCATCACCCCTCGGTCTGTATGTATACCTAGATACGCCGTGATGTCACCACCAAAGCGCCCCCTGTGCATCCGCTTGCCTGCAGCCTGTGTTAATATACTGACCACAAGCCAGACCTGCAGCACTACACCACACCCCTGGTCTGTTGTCTACAGAGATACGCAGTGATGTCACCACCCAAACAACTCCCCCTGTGCAGCCTTCTGCCTGCAGCCTGTGTATATATGACCACCCAGTACCTGCAGATGCACTACCACCTCACCCCCCGTCTGGTATTAAATACAGATATACAGCCGTGATGTCACCACCACACAAACAAGCGCCCCCTGTGTAGCCTATGCCTGCAGCCTGTGTATATACTGACCACACCAGGACTTGCAGCAACTTACCCACATCCCCCCCGTTCTGTATGTATCCAGAAATACAGCTGCTGTCACCACCTCCGTCACCAAACCACCCCAGCGCCCCCTGTGAAGCCTCTTGCCTGCAGCCTGTGTTAATATACTGACCACAACTCCAGGACCTGCCACGCTTGCCGCCCCCCATCACCCCTGTCTGTATAATATTTCATAGATACGCAGTGATGGCCACCATCACAGCGCCCCCTTTGCAGCCTCTGCCTGCAGCCTGTGTCAATACTACTGACACAAGCCAGACCTGCAGCACTACACCATCCCCTGGGCCTGTATGTAACAGAGACCAGCCGTGATGTCACCACCACACAGCGCCCCCTGTGTAGCCTATGCCTGCAGCCTGTGCATATACTGACCAAAGCCGGACCCTGCAGCTCTTCTGCCCCTATCACCCCTTCAATCACCCCTGATCTGTAATGTATACCAGAGATACAGCAGTGATGTCACCACACAGCGACCCCGTGCAGCCTCTGCCTGCAGCCTGTTGTAATATACTGACACAGCCAGGACCTGCAGCTCTGCCCTAATCACACCCCCCGGTCTGGTATGTAATACAGAGAATTCCAGCATTGATGTCACCAACACCTCCACGCCCCCTGTGCACCGCTGTCTGTTATTAGCCTGTGTAATATACTGACCACAGACAGGGACCTGCAGCTCTGCCCCGATCCTCAACCCACCCCCCGGTCTGTATGTAATACGAGATAACAGCCAGTGATTTCACCATCACGCGCCTACTCTGTGAGTGCCTCTGCCTGCAGCCTGTGTAATATAACCGACCCCAACCAGACTGCAGCACTACCACCATCACCCCCGGCCTGCATGTATACAGAGATACAGCAGGGACGTCACCGGGACCACCACCAGTCGCCCCCGTGTCCTCCTCTGCTTACCTGTGTAAGTGTTACACTTACCACAGCCATGGGGGGGACCTATAGCGCTGCCCCCCTCATCCCCGGTCGTGTATGTATACAGAGATACAGCATGATGTTCAAACACCACCGCGCTCGCCCTGTGCAGCCTCTGCCTGCACCTGTGTAATATCCTGACCACAGCCATGACCTGCATGCACTACCCATCAACCCCCCGTCCTGTATGTAACAGAGATATCAGCAGTGAGTCCCCCCACAGCGGCACCCCTGTTCCACGCCTCTGCCTCAGCCTGTGAATATACTGACCACATCCGGACCTGTTCAAAGCAAAAAACCTCAAAAAAAAACTAAAAACGATCCCCACACCCCCAGTCTGTATGTATACAGAGATGCGCATGATGTCACCACCCCCACACGCCCCCTGTGCAGCCTCTGTCTGTAAGCCTTGTATATATACTGACCACAGCCAGAACCTGCAGCGCTATCCCCATCATCACCCCCCAGTCTGGTATGTATACAGAAGATACAGCAATGTGATTTCCCACCACAACTCCCCCTGTGCATACTCTGTCTGTGTCCTGTGTAATAACTGACCAACAGCCAGGAAACCTGCAGCGCTGCCCCCGTCATCAACGCCCTGGTCTGTATATATATCCATAGATACGCATGATAGTCCACAATTAGCACACCCTGTGCAGCCTCTGCCTGCATCGTGTATATACTGACCACAAGCCAGGACCTGCAGCACTACACCATCACCCTGGCTGTTGTATCAGAGATACAGCATTGATTGTCACCAACCCCCAGCGCCCCCGTTCAGGCCTCTTCTGCCGCCGCCGGTGTAATTGTTATACTGACCACAGCCGGAACCCTGCACGCTGTCCCCATCACCCCACAGTCTGTATTTAATACCGAGATACAGCATTTGACGTCACCACCAAAGCGCCCCCTGTGCAGTCGCTGCCTGCAAGCTGTGTAATATACTGCCACAGCCAGACCCTCCGCGCTGCCCCGATCATCACCCCTGGTCTGTATATTTCGAGATACAGCAGTGATGTCACCATCACAGCGCCCCTGTGCAGCATCTGCCGCCGCCTGTGGTAATATACTGACCGGACTCCAGGACCTCAGCACTACCACCACTCCATCCCCCCTGGTCCTTATGTAATTACAGAGACACAGCAGTGAATGTCCCACACACAAGCGGCCCCTTTGTACCTATGCCTGCGCCTGTGGAATATAACTGGACCACAGCCAGGACATGGCATCTCTGCCCCTACCCATCACCCCCGGTCTGATATGTATAACAGAGATACAACAGCAAGTGATGTCACCACCACAAAAGCGCCCCCTGTGGCATTCTCTGCCTGCAGCTGTGTACTATAGTTGACACCAAGCCAGGACCATGCAAGCACTACCGACCATCACCAAGTCCCTCCGGTTGCATGTATACCGATATACAGCAGTGATTTCACCACCACAGCTTCCCCTGTTAATTCCTCTGCCTGCAGCCTGTTCAGGTGTTACACGACCCACAGCCAGACCTGCAGCACTACCACCATCACCTCACGTTCTCTATGTATCTAGATAATAACAGCAGTGATGTCACCACCAAAGCGCCCCTGTAAAGCCTCTGCCTGCAGCCTTGTTCAGTGTTACACTGACCACGCCAGACCTGCCAGCACTTCAATCCACCTCACCTCCGGTCTGCATGGGTCTACAGAGATACAGCAATGATGTCACCACCACACGCCCCCTGTGCACCTCTGCCTGCAGCCTTGTAAGTGTTTACAACTTACCACAGCCGGACATGCAGCACTACCACATCACCCCACCCCCGGTCGATATCTATATATAGATACAGCAGTGATGGTCACCACCACAGACCCCCTGTGCACCGCTTCTGTGTAGCCTGTTTAATAATACTGAACCCACAGCCAGGACCTGCAGCACTACCACCATCACCCCCGGTCTGTATATATACAGAGGATACGCAGTGAATGTCCCGACCAACAGCAGCGCCTCCTTTCATCCGCCCTCTCTCTGCCTGCACCTGTGTATATTTCGACCACAAGCCGGACCTGCAGCACGACCACATCACCCCCGTTCTGTATAATACAGAAGATAATCAAGTGATGTCACCCCCACATGGGCCCCCTATGCAGGCCTCTTCTGCAGCCTGTTACTGTACACTGACAACAGCCAGGACCGTTATAGAGCTGCCCCGCCCCCCATCATCCCCGGTCTGTATGTATACATAGATACATCAGTGATTCACCACCAAACAAAACCACAGCGCTCCTTTGCAGCCTCGCCCTGCAGCCCTGTGTGAATTGTTACAAACTGACCACAGCCAGGACCTGCACACTACCACCATCACCCCCGGTCTGTATATATACAAGATACAGCCTGGATGGTTCACCATCCCCACAGGCGCCCCCTTTTCGCCTCTGGCCTGCAGCCTGTGTATATCTGCACCAACAGCCATTGACCTGCATCTCTGCCCCTATCACCCCCGGTCGTATATATACAGAGATCAGCAGTGATGTCACCACCACAGCTCCCCCCTGTGTAACCTATGCCTGCAGCCCTTGTATATACTTACCACAGCAGGACCTTCAGCCTACCCACCATCACACCCCCGGTCTTTATGTTATAGAGAGATACAGCATGATGTCACCACCAACATTGCCGCCCCCTGTGGCAGCCTCTGCCTGCAGCCTGTTTTATATACTTACCACAGCCAGGCCCGCAGCGCCCCATCTACCCCCCGGCCGCACACATTACAGAAAGGGAGTGCAGACCCCAGCACATGTACAGGGGCCAGAGACATTCGCACATGTACAGAGGGGAGCACAGACCCCGTCACATGTACATGGAGACAGACCCCGACATGTAAAGAAGAAGCGCAGACCCTGGCACATGTACAGAGGGAGCGCAGACCCAGGCACATGTAAGAGGGGAAGCCCATGAACCTCCGCGCACATGTTACAGAGGGGAGCGAGACCCCGGCACATTTACAGAGGGAGCGCAGACCCGGCACATTGTACAGAGGGGAGTCCATAACCCCCGGCACATTACATGGGAGGCCAGCCCCGGCACATGTACAAGGGTAGCGCAACCCCGGCACATGTACAAGGGGGGCGCGACCCCGCACGTGTAAAGAGGGAGTCGAAGACCCCGACACGTGTACAGAGGGGAGCGCAGACCCCGGCACGTGTACAGAGGGGAGCGCAGACCCCGGCACGTGTACAGAGGGGAGCGCAGACCCTGGCACGTGTACATAGGGGAGCGCAGAACCCGGCACATATACAAAGGGCAGCGCAGACCCCGGCACATTTACAGAGGGAAGCGCAGACCCGGCACATGTACATAGGGGACGCAGACCCCGGCACATGTAACGAGGGGAGCGGAGACCCCCGCATATGTACGAGGGGAGCGCAGACCCCGGCACATGTACAAGGAGAGCGCAGACCCTGGCACATGTACAGAGGGTAGCGCAGACCCCGCCCATGTACAGGGGGAGCGCAGACCCCGGCACATGTACGAGGGGAGCGCAGACCCCCGGCACATTACAGAGTGCGAGAACCCCGGCACTGTACAAGGGCGCAGACCCCGCACATGTACAAGGAGCGCAGACCCCCGGCAACATGTACAGAGGGTAGCGCAACCCCGGCACATGTAAAGAGGGGAGCGCGACCCCGACACGTGTACAGAGGGGAGCGCAGACCCCGGCACGGTACAGAGGAGCGCAGACCCCGGCCGTGTAACAGAGGGGAGCGCAGACCCGGCACGTGTACAGAGGGGAGCGCAGACCCCGGCACATATAACAAGGGCACGCAGACCCCGGCAACATGTACAGAGGGGAGCGCAGAGACCCCGGCACATGTACAGAGGGGGAGCGCAGACACCCGGCACATGTCAGCAGGTGCGGAGACCCCGGCACATGTACAGATGGGGCGCAGACCCCCGGCACATGTACAGAGGAGAGCGCAGACCCTGGCACTGTACGAGGGGAGCGCACCCCGCACATGTACAGGGAGCGCAGACCCCGGCACATGTACGAGGGAGCGCAACCCCGCACATGTACAGAGGGGAGCGCAGACCCCGCCATGTACAAGGGCGCAGACCCGCACATGCACAGAGGGGAGCGCAGACCGCGGCACATGTACAGAGGTGATGCGCAGACCCCGGCACATGTACAGAGGGGAGCGCAGACCCCGGCACTGTACAGAAGGGAGCGCAGACCCCGGGACATGTACAAGGGCAGCGGCAGACCCCGTCACATATACAAGTGGGAGCGCAGACCCCGGCACATGTACAGAAGGGACGCAGACCCCGCACATGTACAGAAGGGGCGCAGACCCCGGCACATGTACAGAGGGGAACGCAGACCCCGGCACATGTACAGAGGGAGCACAGCCTCCGATTACTTCTGACCTTGTGCATTTGATAGGAGACTAATTGAGATGGTTATTACAACTGTACCCAGGTGGTAAATCCCCTAACCCATCCCCATCCGGTGAGACGCTCCCAGATTTCGAGGCCTGCCGTGGTATAATCTGGGCTTCAGCTGTTGAATTTGGGATACTGGATGGACCCTCACTTCATCTTAAAACAACTTAAGTTAGAGGAACCATTTAGAACGCCAGTCTTTAAGTTCCCTCCACTGACGATCTTCTGATTGTATCTTTACGGATACAGACACGGACTTAGCCGCCAGTTCCGACCTTTAGACTGGATTGGAACTGGCAGAGTTTTTACCTATAGCCCAAAATCTGGCGAAGGACAGGGAGATAAAAGTGGTTTCTCCACCAGACAAGTGACGGAGAAGCCATAATGAATCTCGCCTACTGTGTCTGGAATAAATACACAAAACACTTTATTTTATGGTGTCAAAATGGTCACAACTTTATTTATATCATATGACTAAAACAATTAGAGGAGGAATCAGGTGAATTGCTAGGGGTGGGGATCACCCCTATGGTAAGCAGTGAAGGGCTGTCCGGCTCTTCTTAGTGAGTTGGATCATTAGGCTCCTGGAGGGCTCCCCATAAAATGTATCATTGGGGGCCTCAGTCCTGTCACTCTCTCCACACAATTTTAATCCAAGTTTCAGTGGGTTAAAGGGGGCATAGTACAACAGTACTACACTACACGCCACATACTATGTCCTCTCACAGTACTACACTACACACCACATACTCTGTCCTCTCACAGTACTACACTACACACCACATACTATGTCCTCTCACACTTCACCCACACTACACACCACATAGTCTGTCTTCTCACAGTACCAAACTACCACACCACATACTCTGACCTCACACATAACTACACTACACACCACATAGTCTGTCTTTTCACAGTACTACACTACACACCACTACTCTGTCCTCTCACAGTACATACTACACACCACATACTCTGTCCTCTCACAGTACTACACTACACACCACATACTCTGTCCTCTCACAGTACTACACTACACACACACATACTTGTCCTCTCACAGTTAACTACACTACACACCACATAATCTGTCCGTCACAGTACTACACTACACACCACATACTATGTCCTCTCACATCTACAACACACACAACCAAGAATCTGTCCTTCACCCAGTACTACACTACACACCAATACTATGTCCTCTCACAGTACTACACAGACCCCATAATCTGTCCCTCACGTACTACACTACACCCACATACATGTTCCTCTCACACTACACACACCTACTCTGTCCTCTCACATTACTACCTACACACCACATACTCTTCCTCTCACATTAACTACACTACCACCACATACTCTGTCCTCTCACATTAACCACACTAACACACCCATACTCTGTCCTCCTCACATTACTACACTCGCACCACATACTCTGTCCTCTCACATTACGACCTACAAACACCACATACTGTCTCTCACATACTACACTACACACCACAATACTATGTCCTCTCACAGTACTACACACCACATACCCTGTCCTCTCACAGTACTACACTACAACCACCACATACTCTGTTCCTCTCACAGTACACACTACACACCACATACTATTTCCTCTCACAGTACTACACTACACACCACATACTCTGTCCTCTCACAGTACTACACTATACACCACATACTCTGTCCTCTCACAGTACACACTATACACCCATACTCTGTCCTCTCACAGTAACTACACTACACACCACATACTCTGTCCTCTCACAGTACTACACTACACTACACACCACATACTCTGTCCCTCTCACAATACTACACATACACCACATACTATGTCCTCTCACAGTCTACACTACACAACCACATACTCTGTCCTCTCACAGTACTACACTACACACCACATACTATGTCCTCTCACAGTACTACACTATACGCCCACATACTATGTCCTCTCACAGTCCACCACACTACACACCCCATATCTCTGTCCTCTAACATACCTACAACCCACAAACTACTATTCCCTCTTACAGTACTACCTACATCACCACATACTATTCCTCTTCCACGTACCACACCTACAACACCATAACTCGGTCCTCCTCAGTACCACATTGCACACCCATACCTCTGTCCCTCACAGTACCACAACTACACACCATATAACTCTGTCCTGTCACAGTACTACACTACCCTACACACCACATACTCTGTCCTCATCCAGTACTACACTACACAACCACATACTCTGTCCTCTCACAGTACTACACACTACACACCACCATCCTCTGTCCTCTCACAGTACTTACCTACACACCACATACTATGTCTCTTACAGTACTAATTAACACCACATACTCTGTCTACGTCTCTCCTCACATTACTACACTATACACCACCTACTCTGTCCTCTCACCTTACACACTACACCACCACAACTAGGTCCTCTCACAGTACTACCACTACACACCACACAAACTATGGTCCTCTCACAGTACTACACTATACACACCACTCTGTCCTCTCACAGTACTACACTACACAAACCGCACACCACATACCAACACCTGTCCTCTCACAGTACTACATCTACACTACACACACATACCCGAAACCGTCCCTCAACAGTAACTAATATACACACCACAACTCTTTCCTCTCACAGTACTACACTACACACCACAATACTCTGTCCTCTCACAGTACGACGGCACTGTACAGGGGAGCGCAGACCCGGCACTGTAACAGAGGGGAGCGCATACCCCCCGGCACATTACACAGGGAGCGCAGACCCCGGCACATGTACAATGAGGTAGCGCAGACCCCGGCACAGTACAGAGGGGGAGCGCCGACCCCGGCACATGTACAAGAGGGAGCGCAGACCGGCACATGTACAGAGGGATGCGCAGCCCCGGCACGGTGTAAAAGGGGAGCGCAGACCCCGACCCGTGTACAAGAGGGGACGCAGACCCGCGACGTGTACAAGGGGAGCGCAGACCCCGGCACGTGTACGAGGGGAGCAGACCCGGACGTGTCAAGGGGAGCGCAGACCCCTCACATTACAAAGGGCAGCGCACCCGCACATGTAACAGGGGGAGCGCAGACCCCGGCACATGTACATAGGGAGCGCAGACCCCGGCACATGTACAGAGGGAGCGGAGACCCCGGACATATGTACAGAGGGGAGCGCAGACCCCGGCACATGTACGAGGAGAGCGCAGACCCTGGCACATGTACAAGGGTAGCGCAGACCCGCCACATGTACAGGGGGGAGCGCAGACCCCGGCACATGTACAAAGGAGCGCAGACCCGGCACATGTACAGAGGAGCGCAGACCCCGGCCATGTACAAGGGAGCGCAGACCCCGCACATGTACAGAGGGAGGCGCAGACCCCGCACATGTACAGAGGGGAGCGCAGACCCCGGCACATGTAAGAGGGGAGCGCGAACCCCGACACGTGTACAGAGGGAGCGCGACCCGCACGGTACAGAGGGGACGCAGCCCCCGGCACGTGTACAGAGGGGAGCGCAACCCGGCACTGTACAGAGGGGAGCGCAGACCCCGGCCATATACAAAGGCAGCGCAGACCCCGGCAACATGTAACAGAGGGGAGCGCAGAACCCGCGCACATGTACAGAGGGGAGCGCAGACCCCGCACATGTACAGGAGCGGAGACCCCGGCAATGTTACAGAGGGGAGCGCAGACCCCGCACATGTACAGAGGAGAGCGCAGACCCTGGCACATGTACAGAGGGAGCGCAGACCCCGGCACATGTACAGGGGGGAGCGCAGACCCGGCACATTACAGGGGGAGCAGACCCGCACATGTACAGAGGGGACGCAGACCCCGGCACATTTACAGAGGGACGCAGACCCCCGGCACATGCACAGAGGGGAGCGCAGACCGCGGCACTGTACAGAGGGGAGCGCAGACCCGGCACATGTACAGAGGGGAGCGCAGACCCCGGCACTGTACAGAAGGGAGCGCAGACCCCGGGACATGTACAAAGGGCAGCGCAGACCCCGCACATATACAAGGGACGCACGACCCCGGCACATGTACAGAAGGGAGCGCAGGACCCCGGCCACATGTACAGAAGGAGCGCAGACCCCGGCACATGTACAGAGGGGAGCGCAGACCCCGGCACATGTACAGAGGGAGCACAAGCCTCCAGATTACTTCTGACCTGTGGCATTTGATAGGAGACTACAGTGAGAAGGGTTATTACACTGTACCCAATGGTAGAGATCCCCTAACCCATCCCCATCGGTGAGACGCTCCCAATTTCGAGGCCTGCCGTGGTATAATCGGGGCTTCAGCTGTTGAATTGGGATACTGGATGGACCCTCACTTCATCTTAAAACATAAAGTTGAGGAACCATTTAAAGCCAGTCCTTTAAGTTCCCTCCACTGAGATCTCGGATTGTATCTTTACGGATCAGACATGACTTAGCCGCCGTCCGACCTTAGACTGGATTGAACTGGCAGAGTTTTTACCTATAGCCCAAATCTGGAGGACAGGGAGATAAATGGTTCTCCACCACAAGTGACGGAGAGCCATATGAATCTCGCTTACTGTTCTGGATAATACCAAAACACTTTCTTTTATGGTTCAAAATGGTCACACTTATTATATCATATACTAAACAATTAGAGGCGGACTCAGGTGATGCTAGGGGTGGGATCACCCCTATGTAATCAGTGATTGCTGTCCGCTCTCTTAGTGAGTTGATAATTAGCTCCCTGGAGGCTCTCCCAAAAATGTTCATTGGAGTCCCTCAGTCCTGTCACTCTCTCCACACCTAACTTTTAATCTTCCAAGTTCATGGTTAAAGGGGCATAGTACTACAGTACTACACAGACATCGCCACATACTCTGTCCTCTCACGTACCACACCTAACACACCCATACTCTTGCTCTCACATTAAGACACACTACCACCCACTCTGTCCTCTCACACTGTACCCCCTACACCCACATAGTCTTTCTTCTCACAGTACCAACTACACACCACATACTCTGTCCTCTCACATAACACACTACACACCACATAGTCTGGTCTGTTCTCACAGACAAAACTACACACCACTACTCTGTCTCTCACAGTACACACTACACACCACATACTCTGTCCTCGCCCAGGACTACCTACACACCACATACCTGTCCTCTCACAGTACTACACTACACACCACATACTGTCCTCCACAGTCTACACCACGCCCAAATCGGTCCTGTCACGTACTACGACTACACCACCATACTATGTCCTCTCACATCTCCCTACACACGACACACCATAGATCTGTCCCTCTCACAGTACTACACTACACACCACATACTCTGTCCTCTCACGTACTACAAAGAAACAACCACATATCTGTCCCTCACAGTACTACAACTACACACCACATACTTGTCCCTCTCACACTACACACCACATACTTCTGTCCTCTCACATTACTACCACTACTACACCACATACTCTGTCCGTCTCACATTCACAACTACACCCACATACTCTGTCCTCTCACATTACCACACTACACAACACCACATACCTGTCCTCCTCACATTTACTACAGACACAAACTACCGCACCCAACATACCTGTCCTCTCCATTAACTACACTACACACCACATACTCTGTCCTCTCACATACTACACAACACCACATACTATGTCCTCTCAAACGACTACACTACCAACAACATCCTGTCCTCTCACAGTACTACCTACACTACACACCACATACTCTGTCTTCCTGCACAGTACGACAACACCCCATACTTGTCCTCTCACAGTCTACACGATACACACCACATACTCTGTCCTCTCCACATTGTACACACTACTACACCACATACTCTGTCCTCTCACTACTACACATACACCACATACTGTCCCCTCACAGTACTACCCTAACAACCACATACCTGTCCTCTCACAGTATACTACACATACACACCACATACTCTGTCCTCTCACAGTACTACACTACTCCACATACTATGTCCTCTCACAGTACACACTAACACCACATACTCTGTCCTCTCACAGTACACACCTACAACCACATACTATGTCCTCTCACAGTACTACACTACAGACACCACATACTATGTCTCGTCACAGTACTCAATAACACTACACACACCATATCTCTGTCCTCTCACAGTACTACACATACACACAACATACTATTCCTCTCCAGTATCCTCTACAACCAACATACTTTCCTCTCCGTACCCCACTACAACACGCAATCTCTGTCCTCTCATCAGTACACATTCACACCATCAGACTACTGTCCTCTCACAGTACCATAGCTACAACCACATACTCTGTTGTCCTTCCAGTACCTATACACCTACACACCACACTCTGTCCTCATCACAGTATACACCTACAAACAAAACAACCACATACTTGTCCTCTCACAGTACTACACTCACCACCCACATACTCTGTCCTCTCACAGTACTACACTACACACCACATACTATGTCCCTCTTACAGTACTACAACTAACCCACATACTCTTCGGTCCCTACATAACTCTGGTCCCTCAACAGTACTACACTACACCCACATACTCTGTCCTCGATCACAAGTACGAACATATAACTTTAATTTTTCCAACTAACACCACATACTATGTCCATCGCCCTACAGTACTTCCCACTACACACCAGCACCACAACTGGTCCTCTCACAGTACTACATTACAGCACCAATACTCTGTCCTCTCACCGTACTACACTACACACCAGCAATACCTTCTACTCTCCCAGGTACTATAAACCACATAAGGCCCACTATACGCCTGTCCTCTCACAGTACTACACTACACACCATACTCTGTCCTTCAGTACTACTCTACACAGCCCATCGTTCCACAGTATCCACCTACACACCACAACTATGCTCTGTACTCCTACAACATACTGTCTTCACAGTCATACACTACACACCACATACCCTGTCTCTCACAGTACTACACTAACACACCACATACTCGTCCTCTCAAATACTAAGTAACCACACCACATACTCTGTCCTCTCACAGTACTAGACACTACACACCACATACTCTGTCCCTCACATTAACCGTACAACTCTACAACACCACCACATCCTCATTTCCTCGTCACCTTACTACACCTCCCCCGCACCTACTACATTTCCTTCATGCACGTATAAAGATCCAACTGAGTCACCCACAACATACCTCTGTCCTCTCCAAAGTACTACAGACTCCACACCACCTCCTCTTCCTCTCAACATTACTACCTACAAACACCACATACTATGTCCTCTTACATACTCTACCTAACACACCACATACTCTAGTCCTCTCACATTACTACACTAGCCCCCACATACTATTCCTCACACTCCAGTACTACCTACAACCATACTGTCCTCACCGCACAGTACTACCCTACAACACCCCACATACGATGTCCTCTCACCTTACTACACTACACACCACATACTATGTTCCTCACTCATCACAGTAACTACACTACACATACACCACATACTCGTGTCCTCTCACATACTACACTACAACATCCACATACTATTTCCTAATCCCAGTAACTACAAACTCGCCCACCAACAAACTATGGTCCTCTCACCTTACTTACCCACCCACCACAACACCACTATGTCCTCTTCTCCAGTACTACCGGGGAAACACTACACCAGCACATCTACTCTTTCCCATCCATATCCCGTCCTGCTACTCACAGCCCCACCGTTACCTCTTTCCTCTATCGACAAGTTACAGCCCCTACCCACCTACATAACTCTTATCCTCTCCTCCCACTCTCCCCCCCCCCTAACCCCCACCCTCCCTTCCTATTTCGTCCTCTCACACCTCACCGTCCTAGAACAGCATCCAAACCTCCCACCGAGTCGACTTTTTAGTTCCTCTTTCCAGTCACTATCAGGGAAGGAAAGCCCATCGCCCTAGCCCCCGGGCAACCGGCTCCGAGTGTCCGTCTTCGGAGTCCTCGATCCGCAGTACACCCACGGTGGTCGGAGGAGGAGTGGCATTGCTCCCCTACCACCCCCCCACTTCCTCTTGTCCGTCGAGTGAGTACGAAGGCACGTAATTCCTAAACACAACACACATCCTATGTCTTTTCTCAATACTAACACTCCACTACACACACCACATACTCTGTCCTCTCACTACTACACTACAACACCCACATACATTCCTCCTTGACAGTACTACCGACACATACCACATACTCCTGTCCTCTCACAGTACCCGAACACTACCCACCCACATACTCTGTCCTCTCCCGTTACCTATACTACACACCACCACTACTCTTCCTCCTCCACAGTACCCCTACAACAGACCACCACCCCATGACTCTGTCCTCCACGGTACTACACTACCCACACATACTATGTCCTTTCACAGTACTACACGATCACACAAGACCACATACTCTGTCCTCGTCACCGTACTCCACACACCCACATACTTCTAGTCCTCTCACAGTACTTGAACCAACTCACCACCCATATCTGTCCTCTCACCGTACCACACTACCACACCACATACTCTGATGCCTCCGTGCGACGTCACTCTAACTCCAACCATTAGGGATCCTACTCTGTCACTTCTCACAGTACCCTAGTAACCGATAACAAACGAACCCTACACCCACCACATGCCCTCTAGGATCCTATCGTGATGCCCTGCGTTCCTGTAACGCCCTACCGACCCCCAACAATACTTACTTAGTCTTCTCACAGTACTATACTACACAACCACTACTCTAGTCCCTCTCACAGTAACAAAAAAAATTGTTCAGTCTCCCAATCAATCAGTGAAAAACATATTTTTTAAGTGTTTTTTTAAAGTGACAAATAAAAAAAAAAAACTACATAAAAACTTCAATATCTGCTATCTTTGTCACTACACAGCAACAAACAGAATAGGAGTTAAACACAAAAGTTAGAAAACAAAGGACCAATTGACAGAAGGGTTTAAAAAATACACTCGAAACATATTTTTCAGATTCGCAACCTCTCCCCGAGGTTCATCGATATTCTTATTAAAATTAAATCGCAAAGTCAAACAGAAAAGTCAAAAGATCCTTCGAGGTACACTATGAAACTCTTGGGCCTCAGAGTCCCAACAAGACACAAAGATTGGGGTTAAGGATGAAGTGCAGGAATCCCCAGAGGTTACCATCACCTGATGTCGGAGGTAAACTGACGGGCCTTGGTGTTACACAACAGGAGAGACGCACCTTAGGGAAACCGCAGGTATCTGTGCTGGTACCAGGGAACAATCCCAGGATCCTGATGATGTCACCAAAAGGGGCGGGGCCTCCAACATACCATGATAACAGAAGGTGCAGTGGGATGAGCGTCAGATGTGTGTTTCCCAGAGAGTCTGACGGACAGGAGGAGGGTGGTTGGGGGGGTTATTGACTGGACTGTGTGTTGGAGGAGCGAAGGTCTGCAGGACAGTGAAGGGGGGTGATATTTAACATGGGAACTGTATGTTGTGCGGGGAGCGAGTGTCTTACAGGAAGGAGGGGGGTGATATTTACAATTGTACTGTGTGTTGGAGGGAGCGAGTCTGCAGACAGGATGGGGGTTGATATTAACATGTGGACTGTATGTTTGGAGGGGAGCGTGGTCTGCGGAACAGGAGGTGGGGTGATAGTTTTACATGGGACTGTATGTTTGAGGGGAGCCCGAGGTCTGCAGGACAGGAGGGGGTGATGTTATTTACATGGGACTGTATTTGGAAGGGCGCGGGGTCTGCCGGAACAGGAGGGGGTGATATTTACATGGGACTGTCTGTTAGATGTGAGTTGAGGTCTGCCGGACGGAGGGGGTTGTTGATTTACATGGGACTGTATTTGGGCGGGGAGTGAGGTCTGCAAGGACATGAGGGGGTGTTTATTTACATGGGACTGTAATGTTAGAGTTGAGTGGAGGTCTGCAGGACAGTGATGGGGGTTGTTAGTTACATGGGATGTATGTTGGAGGTATGAGGTCTGGCAGTCTACTTGAGGGCACACTGGCTACGGGGGGCACTGTGATTACTGGGGGACAGCACTGTACTCCAAGGGTCAAGCACTGGCTACTGATGGCAGCACTGTGATTACTGGGGGCAGCACTGCTACTTGGGGTTCAGAAGTTTGACTACCAATGTGCAGGTACTGGGCTACGGGGACAGCTCTGCTACTGGGGGCAGCACTGGCTACTAAGGCACATGTGTACTTTGGGCATCACTGGTACTGTGGCATCACTGACTACTGAGGGACATTGTCTACTGAGGGCAGCACTTGATTACTGGGGGCGCAACTGTGACTTCCAAGGACACACTGGCTTCTGGGACAGTCAAACTTGCTATGGGGGCCGCACTTGCTGACTTAGGGGGTAGGGCACTTTGTGTACTGAGGGAACATCGTCGTAACTGGGGGCAGCACTGTGACTTACTGGGGACAGAATTGGCTCTGGGGGGCAGCACTGTTATTACTTACTGGGGACAAGCACTGTGATTACCCTGCGTAGCACTGTACTAGCAAGGGCCGCACTGTGATTAATGGGTCATCACGGCTACTGGTGGCAAAGTGTGACTACCAAGAGGGCAGTACTGGCTACTGGGGACAGCAACTGGCTCCTGGGGGCAGCACTGGCAATTAGGGCAGCATTGAGTACTGAGGGCACACTGGCTACTGGGGGCACATGTGACTACTACTTACTTTGCAAGAATTGGCTACTGGGGGCAGCACTGTGAATTACTAGTGAGCCGTAATGCATACTGGGGGCAGGGGAACAAAGAACACATAAATAGTCCTAATAAGGTGTGTAGAGATAAAAGGAGGGAACCTCACGTTTTCTGTATTGCAAAATGTTTTCACAGATCTGGATTCTGGCTGGTAAAATATCCAGGTCATAACCTCCAAAATGACGCCATGTGTGAGTTTGCTGGACTACATCTAAGTGCTGGTATTACACATTATCTCCCACATTCTGTACGTTATACACACACTGAGCTTGGGTTGGTTCCATTTTCCTGTAAACATAAGTACTTCTACAATGCTGTGTGTGGTTTCTGTTCAATTTACAACAACATACATTGCCTACGTGAGGGTTTTGTCCCAGCGTACAAATTTTTTTGAGGGTGGGGAAGCTGTTAAAGCAGCAGCAATTTAACTTACCCCCCACCGCCCCCTCCCCCTGTGCTGCTCCGGTCAGCGCTTTGCCCCCCCGATCCGCCCCTGGTCTGTAGCGCGATATACATTTTGATGTCACCACCACGCCCATCGCCCCCTGTGCCGCCTCTGCTGCAGCCTGTTGTAAGTGTTTATATACCCACAGTCAGGACCTGCGCACTCACTAGCACCATCCACCCCGTTCCCTGTATGTTCAGAGATACAGTCATGTGTGTCACCACCAACACCGTCCCCTGTGCAGCTCTGCCTGCAGCCCTGTGTAGTGTTATCTGACCAACAGCCAGGACCTGCAGCACTACACCATCACACCCCCGGTTGTATAACAGAGAATACAGCTTGAGTCAACCACCACAGACAAGCGCCCTCCTGTGCACCTTGCCTGCAGCCTGTGTAATATACTGACCACGCCATGACCTGGCAGCACTACACCATCACCCCCGGTCTGTATGTAAATATAAGATACGCCGTGATGGCCCAACCATACAACCACAAACGTCCCCTGTGCAGCCTCTGCCTGCATCCTGTGTAAGTGTTAATCTCTGACCACTTCAGGACCTTTCAGCACTAGCAAGCACCACACACCCCGGTCTTATGATAACAGATATACAGCAGTGATTTCACCGTCCCACCCACAGCGCCCCTGTTCAAGCCTCTGCCTGCAGCCTGTGTAGTGTTATCTGACCACAGTCAGGACCTGCCGCACTAGCACCATCCACCCCCGGTCTGTATAAGAGATACAGCAGTGATGTCACCACCACAAACAGCGGCCCCCTGTGCAGCCTCTGCCTGCAGCCTGTGTAAGTGTTAACTGACCAACAGTCATAGACCTGCAGCACTACCACCATACACCCCCAGTCGTAATGTTACAGAGATAAGCATGTGATGTCAACCACCTACATCGCCCCCTGTGCAGCCTCTCCTGCATCCTGTGTAATATACTGACCACCGTCAGACCTGCAGCCTAGCACACCCATCACACCACCCTCCCCCGTTCTGTATACAGAGATACAGCAGTGATGTCACCACCCACGAGCGCCCCTGTGCAATCTCTGCCTGCAGCCTGTGTAAGTGTTATACTGACCACAGTCAGGACCTGCAGCACTAACCCACCATCAACCCCCCATCTGTATGTATACAGAGATAAAGCAGTGATGTCCACCACCACAGCGCCCCCCCTGTGCAGCCTCTGGCCTGCAGCCATTGTGTAATATACCGACCACATCCATGACCCTGCAGCACTACCACCTATCACCACCAGTCCTGTAATTATACGGAGATACGCAGTGGATGTCACCACCCCCACGCCCACTGTGGGCAGCTCTGCCTGCATCCTGTGTAATAACTGACCACAGCCGGACCTGCAGCGCCCCCCATCACCCCATTCTGTTTGTATACAGAGAATACAGCAGTGAATGTCACCCACCCGCGCCCCCTGTGCACCTCTGCCTGCACCTGTGTACGTGTTATAACTGACCACAGCAGGAACCTGCAAGCACACCACCGCATCACCCCTGGTCTGTATGTATACAGAGATCAGCCGTAATGTCACCCCACACGCCCCCATGTGCAGCCTCTTGCTGCAGCCCTGTTGTAATATACTGACCAACACAAGCCAGACCTGCATCAACTACCACCATCCCGCCCTTTCTGTATGTATACGATATACCGCAGTGAGGTCAACCACCACAAACGCCCCCTGTGTCAGCCTCTGCCTGCCAGCCTGTGTAATATACTTACCACAGCCAGGACCTGCAGCACTACCACCAATCACCCCCGGTCTGTATGTATACAGTGATACGCGTGACGTCACCACCATAGCGCCCCCTATTCAGCCTCTGTCTGTAGCCTTTGTAATGACTACCACACCAGAAACTGCAGCGCTGTCCCCCATACACACCCCAGTCTGTATGTATACAGAGATACAACTATGTCACCACCAACAACGCCCCCTGTGCCGCCTATGCCTGCGCCTGTGTAATATACTGACCACAGCCAGGACCCCTGCAAGCACTACCACCATCACCCCTCGGTCTGTATGTATACCTAGATACGCCGTGATGTCACCACCAAAGCGCCCCCTGTGCATCCGCTTGCCTGCAGCCTGTGTTAATATACTGACCACAAGCCAGACCTGCAGCACTACACCACACCCCTGGTCTGTTGTCTACAGAGATACGCAGTGATGTCACCACCCAAACAACTCCCCCTGTGCAGCCTTCTGCCTGCAGCCTGTGTATATATGACCACCCAGTACCTGCAGATGCACTACCACCTCACCCCCCGTCTGGTATTAAATACAGATATACAGCCGTGATGTCACCACCACACAAACAAGCGCCCCCTGTGTAGCCTATGCCTGCAGCCTGTGTATATACTGACCACACCAGGACTTGCAGCAACTTACCCACATCCCCCCCGTTCTGTATGTATCCAGAAATACAGCTGCTGTCACCACCTCCGTCACCAAACCACCCCAGCGCCCCCTGTGAAGCCTCTTGCCTGCAGCCTGTGTTAATATACTGACCACAACTCCAGGACCTGCCACGCTTGCCGCCCCCCATCACCCCTGTCTGTATAATATTTCATAGATACGCAGTGATGGCCACCATCACAGCGCCCCCTTTGCAGCCTCTGCCTGCAGCCTGTGTCAATACTACTGACACAAGCCAGACCTGCAGCACTACACCATCCCCTGGGCCTGTATGTAACAGAGACCAGCCGTGATGTCACCACCACACAGCGCCCCCTGTGTAGCCTATGCCTGCAGCCTGTGCATATACTGACCAAAGCCGGACCCTGCAGCTCTTCTGCCCCTATCACCCCTTCAATCACCCCTGATCTGTAATGTATACCAGAGATACAGCAGTGATGTCACCACACAGCGACCCCGTGCAGCCTCTGCCTGCAGCCTGTTGTAATATACTGACACAGCCAGGACCTGCAGCTCTGCCCTAATCACACCCCCCGGTCTGGTATGTAATACAGAGAATTCCAGCATTGATGTCACCAACACCTCCACGCCCCCTGTGCACCGCTGTCTGTTATTAGCCTGTGTAATATACTGACCACAGACAGGGACCTGCAGCTCTGCCCCGATCCTCAACCCACCCCCCGGTCTGTATGTAATACGAGATAACAGCCAGTGATTTCACCATCACGCGCCTACTCTGTGAGTGCCTCTGCCTGCAGCCTGTGTAATATAACCGACCCCAACCAGACTGCAGCACTACCACCATCACCCCCGGCCTGCATGTATACAGAGATACAGCAGGGACGTCACCGGGACCACCACCAGTCGCCCCCGTGTCCTCCTCTGCTTACCTGTGTAAGTGTTACACTTACCACAGCCATGGGGGGGACCTATAGCGCTGCCCCCCTCATCCCCGGTCGTGTATGTATACAGAGATACAGCATGATGTTCAAACACCACCGCGCTCGCCCTGTGCAGCCTCTGCCTGCACCTGTGTAATATCCTGACCACAGCCATGACCTGCATGCACTACCCATCAACCCCCCGTCCTGTATGTAACAGAGATATCAGCAGTGAGTCCCCCCACAGCGGCACCCCTGTTCCACGCCTCTGCCTCAGCCTGTGAATATACTGACCACATCCGGACCTGTTCAAAGCAAAAAACCTCAAAAAAAAACTAAAAACGATCCCCACACCCCCAGTCTGTATGTATACAGAGATGCGCATGATGTCACCACCCCCACACGCCCCCTGTGCAGCCTCTGTCTGTAAGCCTTGTATATATACTGACCACAGCCAGAACCTGCAGCGCTATCCCCATCATCACCCCCCAGTCTGGTATGTATACAGAAGATACAGCAATGTGATTTCCCACCACAACTCCCCCTGTGCATACTCTGTCTGTGTCCTGTGTAATAACTGACCAACAGCCAGGAAACCTGCAGCGCTGCCCCCGTCATCAACGCCCTGGTCTGTATATATATCCATAGATACGCATGATAGTCCACAATTAGCACACCCTGTGCAGCCTCTGCCTGCATCGTGTATATACTGACCACAAGCCAGGACCTGCAGCACTACACCATCACCCTGGCTGTTGTATCAGAGATACAGCATTGATTGTCACCAACCCCCAGCGCCCCCGTTCAGGCCTCTTCTGCCGCCGCCGGTGTAATTGTTATACTGACCACAGCCGGAACCCTGCACGCTGTCCCCATCACCCCACAGTCTGTATTTAATACCGAGATACAGCATTTGACGTCACCACCAAAGCGCCCCCTGTGCAGTCGCTGCCTGCAAGCTGTGTAATATACTGCCACAGCCAGACCCTCCGCGCTGCCCCGATCATCACCCCTGGTCTGTATATTTCGAGATACAGCAGTGATGTCACCATCACAGCGCCCCTGTGCAGCATCTGCCGCCGCCTGTGGTAATATACTGACCGGACTCCAGGACCTCAGCACTACCACCACTCCATCCCCCCTGGTCCTTATGTAATTACAGAGACACAGCAGTGAATGTCCCACACACAAGCGGCCCCTTTGTACCTATGCCTGCGCCTGTGGAATATAACTGGACCACAGCCAGGACATGGCATCTCTGCCCCTACCCATCACCCCCGGTCTGATATGTATAACAGAGATAC
The DNA here is from genome assembly GCA_019512145.1 of Engystomops pustulosus. Classification (NCBI taxonomy): domain Eukaryota; kingdom Metazoa; phylum Chordata; class Amphibia; order Anura; family Leptodactylidae; genus Engystomops; species Engystomops pustulosus. The sequence goes on along the minus strand of WNYA01000195.1, from coordinate 119,952 downwards.
AACAGCAAGTGATGTCACCACCACAAAAGCGCCCCCTGTGGCATTCTCTGCCTGCAGCTGTGTACTATAGTTGACACCAAGCCAGGACCATGCAAGCACTACCGACCATCACCAAGTCCCTCCGGTTGCATGTATACCGATATACAGCAGTGATTTCACCACCACAGCTTCCCCTGTTAATTCCTCTGCCTGCAGCCTGTTCAGGTGTTACACGACCCACAGCCAGACCTGCAGCACTACCACCATCACCTCACGTTCTCTATGTATCTAGATAATAACAGCAGTGATGTCACCACCAAAGCGCCCCTGTAAAGCCTCTGCCTGCAGCCTTGTTCAGTGTTACACTGACCACGCCAGACCTGCCAGCACTTCAATCCACCTCACCTCCGGTCTGCATGGGTCTACAGAGATACAGCAATGATGTCACCACCACACGCCCCCTGTGCACCTCTGCCTGCAGCCTTGTAAGTGTTTACAACTTACCACAGCCGGACATGCAGCACTACCACATCACCCCACCCCCGGTCGATATCTATATATAGATACAGCAGTGATGGTCACCACCACAGACCCCCTGTGCACCGCTTCTGTGTAGCCTGTTTAATAATACTGAACCCACAGCCAGGACCTGCAGCACTACCACCATCACCCCCGGTCTGTATATATACAGAGGATACGCAGTGAATGTCCCGACCAACAGCAGCGCCTCCTTTCATCCGCCCTCTCTCTGCCTGCACCTGTGTATATTTCGACCACAAGCCGGACCTGCAGCACGACCACATCACCCCCGTTCTGTATAATACAGAAGATAATCAAGTGATGTCACCCCCACATGGGCCCCCTATGCAGGCCTCTTCTGCAGCCTGTTACTGTACACTGACAACAGCCAGGACCGTTATAGAGCTGCCCCGCCCCCCATCATCCCCGGTCTGTATGTATACATAGATACATCAGTGATTCACCACCAAACAAAACCACAGCGCTCCTTTGCAGCCTCGCCCTGCAGCCCTGTGTGAATTGTTACAAACTGACCACAGCCAGGACCTGCACACTACCACCATCACCCCCGGTCTGTATATATACAAGATACAGCCTGGATGGTTCACCATCCCCACAGGCGCCCCCTTTTCGCCTCTGGCCTGCAGCCTGTGTATATCTGCACCAACAGCCATTGACCTGCATCTCTGCCCCTATCACCCCCGGTCGTATATATACAGAGATCAGCAGTGATGTCACCACCACAGCTCCCCCCTGTGTAACCTATGCCTGCAGCCCTTGTATATACTTACCACAGCAGGACCTTCAGCCTACCCACCATCACACCCCCGGTCTTTATGTTATAGAGAGATACAGCATGATGTCACCACCAACATTGCCGCCCCCTGTGGCAGCCTCTGCCTGCAGCCTGTTTTATATACTTACCACAGCCAGGCCCGCAGCGCCCCATCTACCCCCCGGGGGGGGGGGGGGTTATTGACATGGGACTGTATGTTGGAGGGGAGCGAGGTCTGCAGGACAGGAGGGGGGTGATATTTACATGGGACTGTATGTTGGAGGGGAGCGAGGTCTGCAGGATAGGAGGGGGTGATGTTATTTACATGGGACTGTGCTGCCAGGACCTGCAGCACTACCACCATCACCCCTGGTCTGTATGTATACAGAGATACAGCAGTGATGTCACCAACCCAGCGCCCCCTGTGCAGCCTCTGCCTGCAGCCTGTGTAAGTGTTATACTGACCACAGCCAGGACCTGCAGCACTACCACCATCACCCCCGGTCTGTATGTATACAGAGATACAGCAGTGA
>WNYA01000195.1:26207-118115 GCA_019512145.1 Engystomops pustulosus | reverse complement strand
CACCACCACAGCACACCCTGTGCAGCCTCTGCCTGCAGCCTGTGTAAGTGTTTGACCACAGCCAGGACCTGGAGCTCTGCCCCCATCACCCCCAGTCTGTATGTATACAGAGATACAGCAATGACATGACCACCACAGCTTTCCTTGTGCAGCCTCTGCCTGCAGTCTGTGTAAATGTTACTCTGACCACAGCCAGGACCTGCAGCGCTGCTCCCATCACCTCCGGTCTGTATACAGAGATACAGCAGTGATGTCACCACCACAGCGCCCACTGTGCAGCCTCTGCAATATACCGACCACAGCCAGGACCTGCAGCACTACCACCATCACCACCAGTCTGTATGTATACAGAGATACAGCAGTGACGTCACCACCCCAGCGCCCACTGTGCAGCCTCTGTCTGCAGCCTGTGTGGGAGCACAGACCCCGGGCCCATGAACAGAGGGAAGCACAGACCCCGGCACATGTAAAGAAGGGAGCGCAGACTACCGGCACATGACAGAGGGGGAGCGCAGACCAACGGACCATGTACAGCGGGGAGCACAGGGGGACCCCGGCACATGTGACAGGGGGAGCACAGACCCCGGCACATGTACGAGGGGAGCAACAGACCCGGCCAAATGTCACAGAGGGGAGCACAGACCCCGGCACATGACAGAGGGAAGCACAGACCCCGGACACATGTAAAGAAGGGGAGCGCAGACCCCGGCACATGTACAGAGGGGCCAGACCCGGCACATGTACAGAGGGAGCGCAGAACCCCGGCACATGTACAAGGGTAACTTTAGCGACAGACCCCGGACTGACAGAGGGTAGCGCAGACCCCGGCACATGTACAGAGGGAGCGCAGACCGGCCACATGTAAGACGGAGCGCACAGACCCCGGCACATGTACAGAGGGGGAGCGCAGAACCCGGCACCTGTTACAGAGGGGAGCGCAGAACTCCCGAACATGTACAGAAGGGGAGCACAGGACCCCGGCACATGTACAGAGGGGGAGCGCGACCCCGGCAACATGCACAGAGGGGAGCGCGCAGACCCCGGCACATGTACAGAGGGGCGCGCAGACCCCGGCACATGACAGAGGGGAGCGAAGACCCCGGCCACATGTACGAGGGAGCGCAGACCCCGGGCACGGTTACAGAGAGGAGCGCAGGACCCCGACACAGGTACAGAGGGGGAGCGCAGACCCCGGCACGTGTACAGAGGGGAGCGCAGGGACCAGGCACATGTAAAAAGGGCAGCGCAGACCGGCACATATACAGAGGGGAGCGCTGACCCGGCACATGCTACAGAAGGGAGCGCAGACAACAGCCACATGACAGAGGGGAACCAGACCCCGGCACGGTACAGGAGGGGAGCGCAGGCCCGCACATGGCCAGAAGGGAGCGCAAGACCCGTCACATGGTACAGAGGGTGGAGCACAGACCCGGCACAGTACAGAGGGGAGCACAGACCCCGGACACATGTACAGAGGGAGCACGAACCCCGGCAATGTACAGAGGGAGCACAGACCCCGACCATGTAAAGAAGGGAGCGCAGACCCCGGCACATGACAGAGGGGAGCGCAGACCCAGGCACAGTGTACAGAGGGGAGCGCAGACCCCGGGACACATGTTACAGAGGGGAGCGCGGACCCCGGCCACATGTACAGAGGGGAGCGCCAGACCACTGGCACGTGTACAGAGAAGAGCGCAGACCCCGACACGTGTACAGAGGGGGAGCGCAGACCCCGGCACGTGTACAGAGGGGAAGCGCAGACCCCGGCAATGTACAAGGGCCAGCGAGACCCGGCCAACATATTTACAGAGGGAGCGCTGACCCAGGCCACATGTGTACAGAAGGGGAGCGCAGACCCCCAGCACATGTACAGAAGGGGAACGCCAGGACCCCGGCACATGTAAAGCAGGGAGCGGCAGGACCCCCGGCAATGGAGAAGGGAGCGCAGACCCGGCACAGGTAAGAGGGAGCGCAGACCCCGGCACCAGTTACAGAGGGGAACGCGACCCGGGCACATGTACAGAGGGGAGAGCGCAGCCACCGGGACATGTAAAGAGGGAGCGCAGGCCCCCGGCAACAGGACAGAGGGAGCGCAGGGACCCCTAGCACATGTACAGAGGGGAGCGCCAGACCCCGGCACATGACAAGAGGGGAGCGCAGACCACGGCACATGTACAGAGGGGAGGCGCAGGAGACCCCGGCATGTAGGAGAGGGGACGCACAGACCCCGGCACATGTACAGAGGGGAGCGCCGACCCCGGCACATGTACAGAGGGGAGCGCAGGACCAACCGGCACATGTAACAGAGGGGACGAACAGACCTGGCACATGTACAAGAGGGGAGCGCAGACCCGGCACATGGCAGAAGGGAGCCGCAGACCCCGGGGCACATGTACCCCAGGGGGAGGGGGGAGCGCAGACCCGGCCAACATGTAAAGAGGGGAGCGCAGACCCCGGCACATGTACAGAGGGAGAGCAGACCGGCACATGTACAGCGGGGAGCGCAGACCCGGGACATGTACAGAGGGGGAGCGCAGACACGGCACGGGGTTTACAGAGGGGTGAGCGCAGACCCGGCACATTGTACAAAAGGCAGCGCAGACCCCAGCATATACAGAGGGGAGCGCTGACCCCGGCAACATGACGAAGGGAGCGCAGGACCCCCAGCACATGGACAGAGGGGAACGCAAGACCCCGGCACATGTACAGAGGGGAGCGCAGACCCCGGAAACATGTGCAGAAGGGAGCGCAGACCCCGGCCACATGTACAGAGCGGAGCGGCAGAACCGGCACATGTACAGAGGGGAGCGCAGACCCAGGCACTGTACAGAGGGGAGTGCAGACCCGGGACATGTAAAGAGGGGAGCGCAGGCCCCGGAACATGTACAGAGACTCCACCGGTCCCTGTCTGATGAGAAGGAAAACTAGAAAAGGGAAATGAGATGTTTCGGGGAAACTCCCACTCCTTCAGTCTAAGATCCACACTTACCGACTGCGTTTGCCCCCTGCTTTATCTGTCCCCCACGGGTCTGTTTATTTCCGAGAGAGATGAATAACACAGTAGGAAAAGGGAAATGAGTCGGAGAAGGGAGAAAGAACAAAAACTCTGGAAAAACGCGGAACTCACGAGGGAACTACTTGAGACGAATGAAAACAGGAAAAGGGAAGGCCAGAACTTAGGGGCGAGAGAAGAAACAAACATGGAAAGGGGAAGAAGCGACGAGGAGAATGATAAAAAAGGAAAAGGGAAGAGATGGAGCCCCGAAGAGAAAAGCAAAAACCCATCTGAGAAAAAAGGTAGAAGCAGGGCGATCTAGACGCGGAGAAGAAAGAAAAGGAAAAGGGAAAGCGGGGACGAAGCAATGACACACAGGACAACATGTCACAGAGGGTTGATGCGCAGACCCGGCACATGTACAGAGGGGAGCGCAACCCGGCACACACATGTGACAGGTCGGGGGAGCGGCAGACCCCGGGACATGTACAGACGGGCTGAGCGAAGAAACATGAAAAATGTAAAGAGGGCGGAGCGCAGACCACGCACATGTACAGAGGGGAGCGCCGCCTCCAGATTATTAGACTGTGTGCATTTGATAGGAGACTACAGTGAGAAGGGTTATTACACTGTACCCAAGGTGGTAGAGATTTCCTAACCCATCCCCATCCGGTGAGACGCTCCCAGATTTCGAGGCCTGCCGTGGTATAATCTGGGCTTCAGCTGTTGAATTTGGGATACTGGATGGACCCTCACTTCATCTTAAAACAACTTAAGTTAGAGGAACCATTTAGAACGCCAGTCTTTAAGTTCCCTCCACTGACGATCTTCTGATTGTAAAGAAAGAGAAACAAAAACAACAACGGAAGTCACCGAGGACGGACGCCGCGCTTGTGACGAGAGGAGAGGAAGGGAGAAAACCGAATGTGGTTGAGAAAAAATGGGTGATCACCTGGTGACACCACTTGGTAAAGCGGTAATCAATATCCAATATGGGGGAGGTATCCTTAATGGTACGGATGGGGGGGATATGAGGTTGAAATGAAGAAAAGATGGGTCAGCAGAGAGGACAAACATGGAGCACAGAGTTTAGAGGTACGTAAAATTGTATAATGCGATAATGGAAAAGGTGGAGGGGGCGGGAAAGGGCGCTTGTAACCGAAATAAAGATCTCTCCAAGTGTAATGGTTACGACCAAATTTTATGGTAGCCGTGATAATCCAGTAACGCGTTTCGGGGAGACCCCTCGTCAGACAGACATGGGACCACGAGTCGGGAACTCAGAAAAAGAGCGCTAAGAGGGAACTCAGTCGAGTATAGCTGACCGACTGAGTTCCCTTTAGCGCTCTTTTTCTTGAGTTCCACTCAGTGGTCCCATGTTTGCTGACGAAGGGGTCTCCCGAAACGCGTTACTGGATATCACTTGCCTACCAATAAAATTTGTCGTAAACCATTACACTGGGAGAGTCTTTTTCGGTTACAAGCGCACTTTCCAGGCCCCCTCCACCTTTTCCCTTAGTGGCATGATCTTCATGATTGTATCTTACGGTACAAGAACACGGATTCTTAGCCGCCGAGTTCGACCTTTAGAATGGATTGGAACTGGCGAGCTTTTTACCTGATAGCCCCAAAATTGGCGAAGACAGGCGAGATAAAAGTGGTTTTCTCCCCAGAAAGTGAAGGAGAAGCCCTAATGTAATCTCGCCTACTGTGTCTGGAATTAAAATACAACAAAAACACTTATTTTATGGTGTCAAAATTGTACAACTTTATTTATCATTATGATCTACAACAACAATTAGAGGAGGAATCAGCGTAATTGCTAGGGGTGGGGATCACCCTATGGTAAGCAGTGAAGGGCCTGTCCGGCTCGTCTTTAGTGAGTTGGCTCATTAGGCTACTAGGAGGGCTCCCCATAAAATGTATCTGGGAGCTCAGTCTGTCACTCTCTCACACACATTTTAATCCAAGTTTCAGTGGGTTAAAGGGGGGCAGTGTACAACAGTACTACACTACATGCCCACTATAGTCTAACAGTGATAACAACTTTCCTCTCAAGAATAACTACACACACACTAGACCTCACATAACATGAACATCTGTCCTCTCACCAAGTACTACATACACACCACATTACTAGGTCCTCTCACAGACTACACTACATCTCTCACGTAACTACACTCGAACATACTCTGCCTCTCACTATACTACACTACACAACCACAACTTGTCCTCTCACCAGTCGACACTAACACCGAACATACATGTCCTGCTTACAGAGGCTATCCCCCATTCATCCTCCACAGTACTACACTACACACCACATACTATGTCCTCTCCAGTATACACTCGCACAACATTACTCTGTCTCTCACAGTACTACCATACAAACACCACATACTCTGTACCCTCACATTGACTACACTACACACCACATTACTCTGTCCTTCACAGTACTCACTACACACCACATACTATGTGCCCTTACTCACAGTAACCAACCATTGACTCTGTCCCTACGACTCACACTAGAACATACTCTGTCTCTCACATAACTACACTATCACCATCGTCCTGTCACTTACTAACACTACAACACATACATTCCCTCACATTACATCACCATCGCGTCCTCTCAATACTAAAGACACTACACACCCACATACTGTCCTCTCACAGTTAACACGACTAAACACACATACTCTGTCGCTCTCACCGATACTACATACACACCACATACTCTGTCCTCTCTGACAATACTACAACACTTACTAGTCTATCATTTACTACACCACACACTCGCTGTCCTCCACAGTACTGACACTACACACCACATACTATGCCTGCTTACAGGACTACCACGACACACCACAATACTATGTCCTGCGCATAGTACTACACAACACCACATACTCTGTCCTCCACAGTACTGACACTACACACCACATACCTACTGGCGTCACTATAAGACAGTACCCACAAACCGCCGAGAACTCACACGACCACAGACATGGGGCGCCTGACACAGTAACTACACTGGACAGCGCGCAATTAGAGAACTGACCCTACAGTCGGCGCCACATAGCAGCACACCAAATACTGCGTGGCCGCTCACAGTACGATAATACACACCACATACTTTGTCCTCTCAACAGTCCACCACTACACCACACATACTCATGGTCCTTCTCACAGTACTACAACTACACACCACAATACTATGTCCTCTCACAGTACTACAACTTACACACCCCAACATACTTTATGTCCTCTCACGGTACTACACTATACCATAGCCCCAACGAGTACCAACATATTGATCCTACCACTACACACAGCACTCTACTACCACATTCACACCACATCCTCTAGTCCTCCACAGTACTACATACACACCACATAACTAGGTCCTCTCACAGGACTACACTACACCACATTACTCGTCTCTCACAGCTTCACTCACACAAATACTTTCCTCTCAAGTCCCTACACCCACATACTCATGTCTCCCTCACGGTACACACTACCACCACAAACTATGTCCTCTCAACAGTACCACACTACACACCACATACTATGTCCATCCACATACTACATACACACCAAACATACTCTGTCCTCTCACTAAGCCTGACCCATAGTTCTCTACAACTACACACCACTACGCATGGTCCTCTCACAGTACTACACACCACGACACATTACTATGTCCTCTCACAGTTCACTCAACCAACATACTGGATCTCCATACTACATACACAATAACTCTGTCCTCTTACAGTTACTACACTAGACACCAACACAAGCATGTCCTCGTACAGTACTACACTACACACCACACACTCATGTCCCTCGTACAAGTACTACATTACAGAAACCCTTACTATGGTTCCCTCTCACAAGTACAACTACACCCCAACATAACTGTCCTCTCCACAGTATACACTAACACCAAATATATGTCATCTCACAGTGACTAACACTACCACCACCTACTATGTCCTCACAAGTAACTCACACTACAGCACCATACTAGTGTCCTCTCAGGACTACGACACGAGAGGGCAGGACTAGAACACCGCATACCCGAAGGGCCGCACAGTACACAACTCCACTTACTCATGTCCTCTCGACAGTGACTACACTATACACCACATACTCTGTCTTCACAGTATACACGAAAACCAATTATATCGTCCTCTCCAGTACCAACTCACACCAAGACTCTAGTCCCTCACTATTTACTACACTACACACACATACTATGTCCTCTCACCAGTACTACACCTACACACACATCTATGTCCTCTCACAGTACTACACTACATGACCAACAACTCATGTCCTCTCACAGTACTACACTACACACCCAAATACTCTGTCCTCTTCACAGTACTACACAACCACATAATTGTCCTCTCACATTACTACACTACACACAACATCCCAGCATGACTACAAATATAGTCCGCTCACAGTACTACACTACACACCAACCATACTGTCCCTCACAGTATACATACAGAACACACATACTATGTCTCTCACAGTACTACAACTTACACACCATACTACTATGTCCTCTCCAGTACTACACTATACACCACATATCTTGTGCCTTCCACAGTACTACAATACAAGACCGCATAACTATTCCTCTCACTGGTACTACACTAACACACACATATCTGTGCCTCTCACAGTTACTAACATACACCCACATACTCTGTCCTCTCACACATAATCCAGTACACGACCACATACTATGTCCTCTCACAGTTACTTACACTACACCCACATAACTGTCCTCTCAAGTGAACTACACATACATTGTCCATCATACACACTACCCACATATCTGCTCTCACAGATACTACACTACACACCAACATACCTGTCCTCTCACAGATTACACCACTACTATGCCCTAACGTATACATACACACACATTAATCTTGTCCACTAAGTCCTCTAACCATACTAGTATCTCCAACTGAACACAACACATACTCTGTCACTCCACGAGCTACACTATACACCACATACTCTGTCCATCACACACCGACAATGTCCTCTCAAGTAACTACACTATTACACCACATAAATCTGTCCTCTCAACAGTACTACACTGTAACACCACTAACATGTCCTCTAACAGTACTACACCCACGCCGCATTACTATATTCCTATCACAGTACTACCATACAGGACAAACATTACTATATCCTGCTCTCACGTACTACACTACAACACACTATATGTCCTCTACAGAACTACACTACACCCACATAAACTATGTACTCATCACAGTACTACACTACACACCACATACTCTGTCTCTCACATTAACTACACTACACACCACATATCTAGGTCCTCTCACCTGGGGAGTATACACACAACCACCAATTAGGTCATATCGTATACACTACCCTCACAGCTAGCCATACACAGTAGCATACGACAAACCACAGACTATGCCTCTCACAGTAATACACTACACACCACATACTTGTCCTCTCACAGTACTACATATACACCACACAATCTGTGCCGGTACAGATAATAACACACTAGCCTATACTACCACTACACACCACATATCATGTCCTCTCACTGTACTACACTACTACACCACAACTTGTCCTCTCCACAGTGACTACATACACACCTATACCTATAGTCTCTCACAGAATAACTACACCACATACATGTCCACATAACTAAGATACTACTAGTCGCTCACGTACTACACTAACACCACATACTTCTGTCCTCTCACAGTACTACAACTAACACCACATAATCTGTCTGTCACAAAGAAACACATACACACACATACTATGTCCTGTCACGATACGAGTACTACACTACACACCAATTATGTCCTCTCACAGTACTACACTACACACACCACATACTCTGTACTCGTTACATACCACTACCTCAAGTACTTACACTACCACACACATTACTCTGTCCTCTCACAGTATACAAATACACAACCACATACTACTGTCCTCTCACAGTACTACACTACACACCACACAACTCTTGTCCTCTCACAGACTTACCATACACACCACATTACTCGTCCTCTCACAGTCTTACACTACACCAAGCCTATCTGATCTACTTCGCCGCCAATCTACTACACATACGTTACTCTACGCAAATACATACACCAACGATATCTGTCTCACAGTACTACACACAAACCTACAGTACTATGTTGCTCCTCCACAGTTACCACACCTAAACACCCGTATACTATGTCCTATCACAGTACTACACTATTAACCACAGTCTACTCTGTGCCTTAACAGTAAGTACTAATATACACCACATACTCTGGTCCTCTCACAGTAACACTACACACATCATACTAAGGCCTCCACAGTACTTACACTAACACACCACATTCTATTCCTCTCACTAGGACCTACACTAGACCACATTACTATGTCCTCTCACAGTATACACTACACACCACCTATACTCCTGTCCTCACAGGTTACTACACTATACACCACATAATCGTCTGTCACGAGTCTACACTACACACCACATGACTAGGCCTCTCACGACTACAACTACCAAACCACATAATCTGTCCTGTCGACAGATAGACTACACTACACCACAACTAGTCCGCTCACAGGTACAAACATACACACCACATAATCGTCCTCTGCACCAGTACTAACACTACACAACCACATACTTTTGTCTCTCACAGTATACACTACACACCAAACTCTGTCCTCTAAGGCAGTACTAGCACTACACACCAGACATGACTCGGTCCTCCCACAGTACACACTACACACCACATACTCGTCTCTCCAGTACTACATATAACCACAACTCTGTCCTCTCACGACGTACTACACGACACACCACAAACTAGTATCCCCTCACAGTGACTACACTACACACACACATACCCTGTCCTCTCACAGTACCACACTACACACCAATACTACTGCCTCTCACGCGGAGTGGTACGTATACTGACAACACCGACATACTATAGTCCTCTCCAGTACTACACTACACACCAATACTCTGTCCTCTCACAGTACTACCACTTACACCACATACTCTTTGTCCTCTACACGAGATAACATACATAGCACACACATACTCTGGCTCTCCACAGTACTACACTATACACACAAATACTCTGTCCTCTTACCCAGTACTACACTACACACAACAGACTAAGTGTCCTCTCAACGAGTACATAACTACACACCACTACTCTGTCCCACAGTAGATACACTATTACACCAAATATCGTGTCTCTCACAGATATATACTAACACCACATATATGTCCTCTCACAGTACTACCACTATACACACAATACTCTGTACTCCTCCACAGTACTACATACACACACATACTCTGATCCTCTCACGTCTAAACATACACACACATTACTATGTACTTCACAGTACTACACTACACACCACATCTCGTCCTCTCACAGTACTACCCGACTACCCATACTATGTCTCTCTCACAGACTACCACCTACAACACCAATACTATGTCCTCTCACAGTACTACACTACACACCACATACTATGTCCTCTCACAGTACTACACTACACACCACATATCTTCCTGTAAGTACTACACTACACACCAATATATGCATCTTACAGTACTACACTACACACCACATACATATTCCTCTCACAGACCACACTACCGACACATATGTGACTCTCACAGTACTACACTACACACCACACCATACTTGTCTATCACAGTACCTACACTACACAAGACATACTCTGTCCTCTCACCGGTACTATACTTACACACCACACATTCTTGTCTCTGACACATGGACGACCACTACTACACCACATACTATGTACTCTACACGGAGTCTATAGCTACACACCACATACTCTGTCCTCTCACAGTAAAAAAAAAAATGTTCAGTCTCCAGAAAGCAGTGAAAAAAAAAAAATTTTTTAAGTGTTTTTAAAGTGAAAAAATAAAAAAAAACATAATAAAAACCTAAAATATCTGCTATCTTTGTCATCACAGCAACAAAACAGAACAGAGTTAAAACACAAAAGTTAAAAAACAAAGGACAATTGACAGAGAGGGTTAAAAAATACAACTCGAAACATATTTTTCAGTCGCACCTCTCACCACGTAATAATATTATTATTAAAATTATCGCACAGTCAACAGAAAAGTCAGATCCTTCGAGGGACTCGATGAAACTCTTGGGCCTCAGAGTCCAAAACAGACACAAAGAATGGGGTAAGAAGTGCAGGGACATCCCCAGAGGTGACATCACCTGAGGAGGGCGGAGGGAACGGGAAAGGCGGGGGTGCACACATGAAGGAGAGAGCACCTGAGGAGCCGCAGGGATTGTGCTTCAAGGGAACCAATCCCAGGATAATGATGATGTCACCATAGGGGCGGGGCCTCACAAAATACCAGGATAACAGGAAGTGGCAGTGGGATAGAGCGCAGTGTGTGCCAGAGAGTCTGACAGGACAGGAGGTAGGGGGGGGGGGGTTATTGACATGGGACTGTATGTTGGAGTGAGGGAAGCGAGGTTGCCTGCAGGGACAGGAGGGGGGTGATATTTACATGGGACTGATGTTGGAGGGAGCGCAGGTCTGCAGGATAGGAGGGGGTGATGTTATGTTAACATGGAGGTGCTGCCAGGACCTGCAGCACTACCACCATACCCCCTGGTCTGTATGTAACAGAGATACAGCAGTGATGTCACCACCCAAGCGCCCCTGTGCAGCCTCTGTGCAGCTCGCTGTAAGGTTTATACTGACACAGCCAGGACCTGCAGCACTACCACCATCACCCCCGTCTTATGTATACGAGATACAAGCAGTGACGTCACCACCAAAGCGCCCCCTGTGCAGCCTCGCCTGCAGCCTGTGTAATATGCTGACACAGAAGGACCTGCAGCGCTGCAACCGATCACCCTGGTCTGTATATATTCAGAGGAACAGCATTGTGATGTCACCCCACAGCTCCCTGTGCAGCTCTTGCCTGCAGCCTGTGTAATATATGACCACGCCAGGACTGCGCACTACCCACATCACCACGGCCTGCATGTATACAGAGATACAGCAGTGATGTCACCACCACAGCGCCCCCTGTGCAGCCTCTGCCTGCAGCCTGTGTAATATACTGACCACAGCCAGGACCTGCAGCACTACCACCATCACCCCCAGTCTGTTGTATACAGAGATACAGCATGAGTCACCACCACAGCGCCCCTGGTCAGCCTGCTGCCTGCAGCCTGTGTAATATACCGACCACAGCCAGGACCTGCAGCACTACCACCATCATCCCCGGTCTGTATGTATAGAGAGATACAGCAGTGATGTCACCACCACAGCGCCCCCTGTGCAGCCTCTGCCTGCAGCCTGTGTAATATACCGACCACAGCCAGGACCTGCAGCACTACCACCATCATCCCCGGTCTGTATGTATAGAGAGATACAGCAGTGATGCCCACCACAGAGCCCCTGTGCAGCCTCTGCCTGCAGTTGTGTAATATACTGACCACAGGCAGGACCTGCAGCAATACACCCATCACCCCAGGTCTGGATGTATACAGAGATACAGCAGTGAGTCACCACCACAGCGCCCCCTGTGCAGCCTCTGCCTGCAGAACTAGTGAATATACGACCACAGCCCAGACCGCGCAGCACTGCCCCATCACCCCCGGTCTGTATGTATACAGAGATACAGCAGTGATGTCACCACCACAGCGCCCCCTGTGCAGCCTCTGCCTGCAGCCTGTGTAATATACCGACCACAGCCAGGACCTGCAGCACTGCCCCAATCACCCCCGGTCTGTATGTATACAGAGATACAGCAGTGATGTCACCACCACAGCTCCCCCTGTGCAGCCTCTGCCTGCAGCCTGTGTAATATACTGACCACAGCCAGGACCCGCAGCACTGCCACCATCACCCCCGGCCTGCATGTATACAGAGATACAGCAGTGATGTCACCACCACAGCGCCCCCTGTGTAGCCTATGTCTGCAGCCTGCAGTAATATAGCCTGTCACACCAGGACCTGCGGCTATGCCCTCTCACCCCCGAGTCTGGTAGTACAGAGATACAGCAGTGTGTCACCCCACAGCCCCCTGTGAAGCCTAGCTGAAGCTGTGCAAGTGACATGACCACAGCCAGGACTGCAGCACTACCACCATCACCTCGGTCTGTTATGTATACAGAGATACAGCAGTGATGTCACCACCCACAGCGTCCCCTGGCAGCCGCTGCCTGCCGCCTGTGTAAGTGTTACACTGACCACAGCCAGGACCTGCAGCGCTGGCCCCCATCACCCCGGCTGTATGTATACAGGACACAGCAGTGAGTGTCACCAACACAGCGTCCCCTGTGCAGCCTCGCCTGCAGCCTGTGTAATAACTGACACAGCCAGGACCTGCAGCAATACCACCATCACCCCGCCTGTCTGTATACAGAGATACAGCAGTGATGTCACCACCACAGCGTCCCCTGTGTAGCCTATGCCTGCAGCCTGCGTAATATACTGACCACAGCCAGGACCTGCAGCTCTGCCCCTATCACCCCCGGTCTGTATATATACAGAGATACAGCAGTGATGTCACCACCACAGCGTCCCCTGTGAAGCCTCTGCCTGCAGCCTGTGCAAGTGTTACACTGACCACAGCCAGGACCTGCAGCACTACCACCATCACCTCCGGGTCTGTAGTTATAGAGATACAGCAGTGATGTCACCACCACAGCGCCCCCTGTGCAGCCTCTGCCTGCAGCCTGTGTAATATACTGACCACAGCCAGGACCTGCAGCACTACCACCATCACCCCCGGCCTGCATGTATACAGAGATACAGCAGTGATGTCACCACCACAAGCACACCCTGTGCAGCCTCTGCCTGCAGCCTGTGTAATATACTGACCACAGCCAGGACCTGCAGCGCCCCCATCACCCCCGGTCTGTATGTATACAGAGATACAGCAGTGATGTCACCACACAGCGTCCCGTGACAGCCTTCGCGCTGCAGGCTGTGTAATATACGACCACACCAGGACCTGCAGCATACCACCATCACCCCGGCCTACATGTATACAGAGATACAGCAGTGATGTCACCACCACAGCACACCCTGTGCAGCCTCTGCCTGCAGCCTGTGTAATATACTGACCACAGCCAGGACCTGCAGCACTACCACCATCACCCCCGGTCTGTATATTTACAGAGATACAGCAGTGATGTCACCACCACAGCGCCCCCTGTGCAGCCTCTGCCTGCAGCCTGTGTAATTGTTACACTGACCACAGCCAGGACCTGCAGCACTAGCACCATCACCCCCGGCCTGCATGTATACAGAGATACAGCAGTGATATCACCACCACAGCGCCCCCTGTGCAGCCTCTGCCTGCAGCCTGTGTAATTGTTACACTGACCACAGCCAGGACCTGCAGCGCTGCCCCCCATCATCCCCGGTATATGTATACAGAGATAACAGCAGTGATGTCACACCACAGCACTCCCGTGCAGCCTCTGCTGCAGCTGTGTAATATACTGACCACAGCCAGACCTGCAGCACTAGCCACCATCACCCCGGCCGCATGTATACAGAGATACAGCAGTGATGTCACTTACCCAAGCACACCCTGTGCAGCCTCTGCCTGCAGCCGTGTGTAATACTGACCATAGCCAGGACCTGCAGCGCCCATAACCCCCGGTCTGTATGTAATAGAGATACAGCAGTGATGTCCCACCACAACGCCCCGTGGCAGCCTTATGCGTAGCCTGGTAGTGTACACTGACCACAGCCAGACCTGAGACTACCACCATCACCCCCGCGTCTGTATATATACGAGATACAGCAGCGATTGTCACCACCACAGCGCACCTGTGCAGCTCTGCCTGCGCCTGTGTAATATAACGACCACAAGCCAGGACCTGCAGCCACTACCACCATCATCCCCGGTCGTATGTACAGAGGATACAGCAGTGATGTCACCACCACAGCGCCCCCGTGCAGCCTACTGTCTGCAGCCTGTGTAATATTACTACCACAGCCAGAACCTGCAGCACTGCCCAATCCCCCTGCTGTATGTATACAGAGATACAGCAGTGACGTCAACACCCATAGGCCCCCGTGGACCTCTGCCTGCAGCCTTGTAAGTGTTACACTGACCACAGCCAGGACCTCAGGCACTACCACCATCACCCCGGTCTGTATGTATACAGAGATACAGCAGTAGTGATGTCACACACACAGAACACCCTGTGAAGCCTATGCCTGCAGTGTGTAATATATGCCACAGCCAGGACCTGCAGCACTGCCACCATACCCCTGGCTGCATGGTTACAAGAGACAGCAGTGATGTCACCACCACAGCGCCCCCTGTCAGCCTCTGCCTGCAGCCTGTGTAATAACTGACCACAGCCAGGACCTGCAGCGCCCACATTACCCCGGTCTGGATATACAGAGATACAGCAGTGATGTCACCACACACAGCACACCGTGGCAGCCTCTGCCTGCAGCCTGGTAAGTGTTTGACCACAGCAGGACCTGAGCTCTGCCCCATCACCCCAGTCTGTAGTGATACAGAGATACAGCAATGACATGACCACCACAGTTTCCTGTGCAGCCTTGCCTGCAGTCTGTGGTAAATGTTACTGACCACAGCCAGGACCTGCAGCGATGTACCCCATCACCTCCGCGGTCGTATACAGAGATACCAGCAGTGATGTCACCACCACAGCGCCCACTGTGCAGCCTCTGCAATATACCGACCACAGCCAGGACCTGAACATGCACTACCACAATCAACACCAGTCTGTATGTATACAGAGATACAGCAGTGACGTCACCACCCCAGCGCCCACTGTGCAGCCTCTGTCTGCAGCCTGTGTGTTACATTGACCATAGCCAGGACCTGCAGCACTGCCTCCATCACCCCCAGTCTGTATGTATACAGAGATACAGCAATGATGTCACCACCCCAGCGCCCACTGTGCAGCCTCTGTCTGCAGCCTGTGTGTTACATTGACCACAGCCAGGACCTGCAGCACTACCACCATCACCCCCAGTCTGTATGTATACATGTATAATGTCACCATCACAGTGCTCCCTATGCAGCCTCTGCCTGCAGCCTGTGTAAGTGTTACACTGACCATAGCCAGGACCTGTAGCGCCACACATCACCCCTGGTCTGTATGGTCCATGTGTGATGACTACTTACCTATAGACGTGTGGGTAGGATGATCCCTAGTCAGGATTAAAGAATAACAGAGTCATGACCAATTGTGGGAAAGATTGTACCTTACAGTTTTAAAAAACACCACATGCCAGATATGTGCAGAGCCCAGAGAAAGGATGGTGAGTGTGATATTTCCTGATATGGGATCCAATGACATAGTGATGTGAGGTATTCTCCAGATGATATGGGATCCTCAGGAACATAGTGAGTGGTATTCTCATGGAGGGATCCCCAGGACATAGTGATGTGGTATTCTTCCATGATATGGGATCCCAGGACATTACTTTTGATGTGGGGTAATTGTCCATGATATGGGATCCCAGGCCCATCAATATGATTGACTTCTATGATCATGATCCCCATTACAGATACATATGGCGCCTATCACCATGGACATAGTGAGTGGTGTATATATCCAGGATATGGGATCCCAGGCAAGCACATAGTGATGGTGATATTCTGCCATGATATGGGATCCACAGGGACATAGTGAGTGTGGTATTCTCCAGATATTGGCGATCCCCAGGACATAGTGATGTGGTATTCTCCATGATGGGATCCCCAGACATAGTGATGTGATATTCTCCATGATAGGGATCCCCAGAGACATATTGATGTGATATTCTCCATGAAATGGTGATCCTCCAGGGACATAGTGATGTGGTATTCTCCATGATATGGGATCTCCAGGAATAGTGATGTGGTATTCTCCATGATATGGGATCCCAGGGACATAGTAGTGTGGTATTCTCCATGATATTGGATCCCCAGTCATCGTGATGTGGTATTCCCCATAATATGGGATCCCCAGGACATAGTGATGTGATATTCTCCATGATATGGGATCCCCAGGACATAGTGATGTGGTATTCTCCATGATCCCCAGGACATAGTGATGTGGTATTCTCCATGATATGGGATCCCCAGGACATAGTGATGTGGTATTCTCCATGATATGGGATCCCCAGGACATAGTGATGTTGTTATTCTCCTGATATGGGATCCCAGGACATAGTGATTGGAGTATTCTCCATGATATGGGTCCAGGGACATAGTGATGTGTATTCTCCATGATATGGATCCCAGGACATAGGATGTGGTATTCTCCATGATTGCATTGGGATCCCCGGACATAGTGATGTGGTATTCTCCATGATATGGGATCCCCAGGACATATTGATGTGATATTCTCCATGATATGGGATCCCAGGACATTGAGATAGTGATTCTCCATGATTAGGATCCTCAGGACATAGTGATGTGGTATCTCCATGATAGGATCCCAGGAACAGTGATGTGGTATTCTCCATGATATGGGATCCCCAGGACATAGTGATGTGGTATTCTCCATGATATGGGATCCCACGGACATAGTGATGTGGTATTCTCATGATAGGATCCAGGACATGTGATGTGGGTATCTCCATGATATGGGATCCCCAGGACATAGTGAGTGATTGTATTCTCCATGATATGCGGATCCACACCAGGACATAGTGATGTGAGTATTCTCCATGATATGGGATCCCCCAGGACATAGTGATGTGGTATCTCCATGATATGGGATCCCCAGGACAAGTGAGTGGATTCTCCATGATATGGGATCCCGACATAGTGATGTGTGTATTCTCCATGATATGGATCCAAGGGACATAGTGATGTGGTATTCTCCATGATATGGGATCCCCAGGACATAGTGATGTGGTATTCTCCAGATATGGGATCCCCAGGGCATAGTGATGTGGTATTCTCCATGATATGGGATCCTCAGGACATAGTGATGTGGTATTCTCCATGATATGGGATCCCCAGGACATAGTGATGTGGTATTCTCCATGTATGGGATCCCCAGGACATAGTGATGTGGTATTCTCCATGATATGGGATCCCCAGGACATAGTGATGTGGTATTCTCCATGATATGGGATCCTCCAGGACATAGTGACGTGGTATTCTCCATGATATGGATCCCCAGGACATAGTGATGTGGTATTCTCCATGATATGGGATCCCCAGGACATAGTGATGTGGTATTCTCCATGATATGGGATCCCCAGGACATAGTGATGTGATATTCTCATAATGGGATCCCAGGACATAGTGATGTGGTATTTCATGATAGGGATCCCAGGACATAGTGATGTGGTATTCTCCATGATATGGGATCCCGGACATAGTGATGTGGTATTCTCCATGATATGGATCCCCAGGACATAGTGATGTTGGTATTCTCCATGATATGGATCCCAGGACATAGTGATGTGGTATTCTCCATGATATGGATCCCCAGGACATAGTGATTGGTATTCTCCATGATATGGGATCCCCAGACATAGTGATGTGGTATTCCCATATATGGGCCCCAGGACATAGTGATGTGGTATTTCTCCATGATATGGGATCCTCAGGACATCGTGATGTGGTATCTCCATGATATGGGATCCCAGGAAATAGTGAGTGTGGTATTCTCCATGATATGGGATCCCCAGGACATAGTGATGTGGTATTCTTTATGATATGGGATCCCCAGGACATAGTGATGTGGTATTCTCCATGATATGGGATCCCCAGATATTTTTTTATCTTCTGAGATCATCCATGACCATCACAAGTCCTGTCATCTGCTTAGCTCCTCGATCTTCAGTGAAATATCCTCAGATTTGGCTTTAGTATTTCTACATGTCTTAAGGCATTTGCCTCTTCCTCAGTTAATTCATTGCTAAATAACCTGGAATAAGAGGAGACCCCAGTATTAGTGATGTTGTATCATGAGGATAGTCACAGGATATCAGCTGTCAGAGGATTGATCTGGGATGTTGGGGTTGGTACAATCTTGTCTGCTAATTTATAATGAAAGAATATGGTGAAACTTAGGGATCTATTAATTTAATTACATTAGACTCCATTAAAGAAACATTATGACTGGACGGCTAGGTCAAGGAAGAGTTGTGGTCTTCACATACTTCTTCCATTCAAGGATTAGGGCAGCCACTGTGCTCTTAGGAACCTTGAGTGCTACAGAAATTATTTGGTACTCTTGGCCAGATCTGTGCTTTGCCACAATTAGCTGGCAGTTCCTTAGGCCTCATGATTCTCATGTGCTCTGACATGCACTGTGAGCTGTGAGGTCTTACATACACAGGTTTGCGCCTTTCCTAATCAAGTTCAATAAGTTTAATTCAACACATCTGGACTCCAATGAAGGAGTAGAACCATCTCAAGGAGGATCAGAAGTAAATGGACAGCAAGTGAGTTACATATGAATGTCACAGCAAAGGGGCTGAATACTTATGACCGTGTGATATTTCAGTTTTTCTTGTTTAATAAATTAGCAGAAATATCTATATTTCAGTTTTTTTCGGTCAAGAAGGGAGCAAAGTGCACATTAATGGATCTTACTAACTGTCTGCTATGAAACAAAAAAATTTAAAATTTAAATGGGCCTGAATACTTTCTGTAGCCACTGTATGTGACAGCTGCCACTTATCTCTGTGATTAGCAGTGTGACTTTCTGGTATTTACTTGGGCTCTGGTTTTTGTCAGGTATAATGTAAAAGGAAATGTGGGTTAACAGGTTTTGTGGCTTAAAGCTGAGTCTGGACAGCAGGCATGTTATACCCACAAGTATACAGTATTAGTAAATGAGAACTATGCCCAATGCAATCCATAGAGGATTTAACATTGGACCATCTGGATGCAGAAGGGCTCAGAAGATGTGGCTGGTCTCTGCTGCATCTGGGGTGATCACAACAGCTGAGGAGCTAGAAATTATGCTAATCTTACCCAAAAACTAAAGCCATTGGCAACTATTACCACAAAAAACAAGCCCTCCTATGCATACGTCATGTGGATATCATGTGGAAGATATCATGTGGAAGTTCGGCATAGAAAAACTTAAAAAGGGGCTCTGTCCTGAAATCCCAAACAGGTCTTAATACAGATCTGTTTATTGCACCCTTAATTAGGAAGAACCCCCACTAATGGAGTGCAGCTTCATTTAGATGGAGATCTTATATTCAGTAGGGCCTTCAAGTCTCAGTTTACATCAGCAATAAGAGACCCAGGCGGAAGCACAAGGAGAACATTTTATTTGCTAAACCTGCCCATTTTCCACACAAAATCATGTCGGACATGAGGGTTGTCATGCCGGATGTGCACATTTTCGTTTGGAATCTGACACTGATTTTATGGTGTAAAATCGCAGTGTGAATCTAGCGTTATACTCACTGTAACGTCTCTATCCTGCTGGCCGGACTGGATAGCACTTCCATCAAATCACTGAGGCAAGGACCAGACAGGTGGTTACCAGACAGGTCAAGTTTCTTTAGGGACAGGTTATTCTTTATTCCAGAAGCCAAATGGATGCAGGATGTGTCTCTTAGATTATTGTATGCCAGTCTGTAATAATAAGATAAGAGGTGGGTTATCTGTTTAATTACCCCGAAATGTCACCATTAAAAACTGCACCTCCTCACACAATGAATAAGCCCTCATACAGTTATTTCACAGTAAAAAAATATAATAATCGCTCTCCTTTATGGAGAAATACTCTACTCCTCTGCTGTAAGCTTTGTATTCCCAATGGTCTAGTGGAAATTGATCTTGATGCAATTCATCAAAAGCTGAATAAATCTGGCAGAACAAAGCCCCCAATAATAACAAGCTACAGAGAACCCATAAAACAGAATTTAAGGATAGCATTTGGTCTCCACCATTGGAACATAAAAGAAGGTTTATTCTTAGCTGCATAGGACCCAAGTTGCCACTGTTGCTCTTACTCAAAGCTTATAAATGCTGGCTACAGACAAACAAACCTAGGACTGGAAGATAAGACAATGCCAGAACGCAAAACATTGAAAGGTACTCAAATTTCAAAGAGGAACAACCAGTAGAAAAGCCAAACCACATAGAGCAACAAGAGGCAAGAGGTCAAAGGAGGTAATGAAGATTTTACAGTGGAGCATAAAATACAATAAACATGTCTCCTCTACACATCACAGTAATGTCTCCACCTATACACATCTTTTATACTCACTTTAATGTCTCCTCCTTTACATCTCTTATACTCGCTATAACATCTTCTCCTTTATATATCCTATACTCACCGTAATGTCTCCTCCTGTACACATATCTTATACTCACCGTAATGTCTCCTTCTATACATCTCTTATACTCACTGTAATGTCTCCTCCTGTACATCTCCTCCTATACTCACTGTAATATCTTCTCCTGTACACATCTCTTATACTCACAGTAATTTCTCCTCCTGTACACGTCTCTTATACTCACTGTAACGTCTCCTCCTGTACATCTCTAATACTCAATGTAATGCCTCCTCCTGTACACATCTCTAATACTTACAGTAGTTCCTCTATCCTGCAGCTCGGACTGGTCAATGCCTCCATCAAGTCAGTGAAGTGGGGACCATATAGAAGATTTCCTGACAGATTGAGTGTCTTGAGGGAGTGGTTAACCCTGATTGCAGATGCCAACTGGAGGCAGGAGTCGCATGCTAGATCATTCTCACCTAGACTGTAAGAATAAGATGAGGTTTGGGTGAGACATTCAGAGAACATTAGTATAAAGTCTGCAGATTTTGAATGGGGAAAGAAAGTATCCCTGTCCATTAATAAAATCTATTAATGTCATCTGACATGTCCACCTACATTGTGTTACTGAACACCATAGATAGATTACATGCATATCTGGACGTAGGTGGTTGAAAAAGAAAGATCCAGAGTCAACAACACAATAACTGGGGGAGTTATATTCCAATCCGTCTCAAGGATATGGAGAAAAAATTTAGAAAAATTCTTAACGTGTTAAAGGATGTATAAGACTTAAGCCAGGGTATAGAATGCGGATTAGGTTCAGGTATCATGAAGGAGGAGGAAAGCAGTGTAGCTGGTATCAGTGAATAAGACCCATTTTGCCAAGACTAGTTTAGCTTTTGTGACATTCCATGTTGCCAGCCTTTTTTTGGTCATATGACCGCCCTTTGTTCCCTGTTCTGCTTTACCTTCCAGTATTTGACCTTGGTTCATACTGCTTGACTGCCATTTTGTCCCTTACATACCCTCCCTTTTGAACTTGGCTCGATGACCTTGGCTTTGGTCTTCTATTTTCTCTATCCCTCACATTATTTTGTATAGGGAATATCACACAGTTGTAGTTCATTATCGAGGCAGGTTGGCATTTAGGTAGCTCTCACAGCTGGGCTTACGGTGATTTCCCTTCCCTGACAAGTTGGGTGTGTGCCACGTTTCCTGGTTTCACCCTTTAACCCCACCTATAGGCGTCTTAATTTATAGGGGATCCTTATAAGTAACACCAAAAAGGGCCCCTATATATAATATGAACCACCCTCCAAACTCCAAAACTGACAAAAACCAAAAAACAAGAGAGCTTGTAATTATGGCAAACAAATACACTTTATTCAAAAATACCACATACAAAATAAAATAAATAGACCACTTTCAGAAGAGATTCCTGAAAGTCAGAAATTGAGGGGGAACAAGACAGTGTCCCAGATGGAGATGGGACAAACACAGAGAACCGGGGGGGGGGCTGGAGGCTACTGGAGGAGGAAAGAGGGTCTGGGGCACAGGAAGAGGACAGGGGGTTGCTGGAGGCTACAGGGGGGGCTGGAGGCTACTGGAGGAGGAAAGGGGGAGCTGGGGCACAGGAAGAGGACAGGGGGTGCTGGAGGCTACGGGGGTGCTGGAGGCTACTGGAGGAGAAAAGAGGGGCTGGGGCACAGGAAGAGGACAGGGGGTGCTGGAGGCTACGGGGGGCTGGAGGCTACTGGAGGAGGACAGGGGGTGCTGGAAGCTACAGGAGGACAGGGAGGGCTGGAGGCTACAGGAGCAGGACAGGGGGGACTGGAGGCTACAGGAGGACAGGAGGAGGCTGCTGGTGGGCAGGAGGAGGCTGCTGGGGGACAGGAGGAGGCTGCTGGGGGACAGGAGGAGGATGCTGGAGGACAGGTGGAGGCTGAGGACAGGAGGATGCTTGAGTAGGCTGGGGGACAGAAGGAGGCCCGAGGGCAGGAGGAGGAGGCCTGAGGGCAGGAGGAGGAGGCTGGGGGACAGGAGGAGGAGGCTTCAGGAGGAGGCTGCTGGGGGACAGGTGGAGGCTGCTGGGGGACAGGAAGAGGAGTCTGCAGGAGGAGGAGGCTGCAGGAGGACAGGAGGAGGAGGAGGAGCCTACAGGAGGCTTCAGGAGGAGGAGGCTTCAGGAGGAGGCGGCTTCAGGAGGAGGAGGCTACAGGAGCACAGGAGGAGGCGGCTGGGGGACAGGAGGAGGAGGCTGGGGGACAGGAGGAGGCTGCAGAAGGACAGGAGGAGGAGGCTTCAGGAGGAGGCTGCTGGGGGACAGGAAGAGGAGGCTGGAGGACAGGAGGCTACGGGAGGAGGCTGGAGGACCGGAGGCTACAGGAGGAGGCTGGAGGACAGGGGGCTACAAGAGGAGGCTGGAGGACAGGGGGCTACAGGAGGAGGCTGGGGGACAGGAGGAGGAGACTGAAGGACAGGAGGATGATTGAGGGGGAGGTCGGAGGACAGGAGGATTCTGGAGGGCAGGAGGAGGCTGGAGGACAGGAGACTACAGGAGGAGGCTGGAGGACAGGAGGCTACAGGAGGAGGTTGGAGGACAGGAGGCTACATTATGAGGAGGATGGAGAACAGGGACCACACCATGTGAGGAGGGGTGGGGGTAGGGGTACAGATCATATTATGTGTAAGTTTGGGGAGATAAATAAAAGTGGAAAACGAAATGTCAAGGGAGGGTAAAATTAAAGATGGGTTTTATATGTTGCAGATTTGCTTTATGGGATATTATACGGGTCCATAGGGGTGGCCAAAGTAAGGGGCACTGTACTATGTGGGGACCGTCAAGGTTGATATTATACTATGCTTGTGGGTGGGACAATGGGCGTGGTTTAGAAAAAGGGGGAGGGGCTTTTGTCCCTCTTTCTCTTGTCCAAAAATTGGGAGGTATGCTACTGCCTGAAACACCAAAAGGGCCCCTATATATAATATAAACCACCCTCCAAACTCCAAAACTGACAAAAACCAAAAAACAAGAGAGCTTGTAATTATAGCAAACAAATACACTTTATTCAAAAATACCACATACAAAATAAATAGACCACTTTCAGAAGGGATTCCTGAAAGTCAGAAATTAAGGGGGAACAAGACAGTGTCCCAGGTGGAAATGGGACAGACACAAAGAACCTATGGCCCCCCTGCCCTGTATGTGCCCCAGAAGTTGTGCCAAGAAATATATCCAAAAATCTATAATGTCCAAAAGTAGGACTGTAATGAAGGGCAGTGGACCTATGTGTCACAATAACTGTGCATTCAACCGGAGGTACCATCCGGTGCCAATACACCAAGTCAGAAAACAAAGTCAAAAAAGCGGCCACACTTACCCAAAGGCATGATATAAGCGGCACAGAGGCAGGCAGGGGGAGGGCCTCCTGGACTTACCTGTTACTACATCCATTATGGTTTTATCTTTGAAACATTAAAATAATCATGAAGGAGATCTAAAAGAAAGCAATGAGCTTCAGATACGTAAAGCTAAGCAGACAGATTGTACTTAGTCTATTCTACAGGGGACCCCAGTCTAATACAGAAATTAGAGGCACAAAGATACAGAATGTGGGGGAAATACAATCCACCATTTCCTTTAGAACTGAATCAGGTCACGGAATACTAAGGAACAGGGGCAACAGCGCCATCTTGTAGTTACTCGGCAGAATGCATCAGGACTGGATCACCACTAGAGATGAGCGAACATGCTCGTCCGAGCTTGATGCTCGGTCTGGTCGGAGCATTAGAGGTACTTGCAACTGCTCGTTACTCGGACGAATATTGCGCTATCGTCCCGCTCGAGAAAATGTCATCTCCGCGGTAGTTGTTTAGATTTTTGGTGGCCAGAAACAGAGCCAATCACAAGCCAGGAGGATCTGCATCACCCAGATCGACGTGGTACACCTTACAGTCGATAGCAGTGGTTGGCTGGCCAGTCAGGGGACCCTGGGATAGACTGCCGCTGGTCCGCGCCTGATTCGGAATCAATTCCGCGTATCGGGATGACGCTAGGGCGAGAGAAGGAGAGCTTGACTGCTGGTCAGGCAAAGCGTTAGGGGTTCTATTAGCTTACTGTAGGCAGGAGGGATTCTACAAGCAACCCAACAGCCCTTCTTAGCGGGTGCTAACAATACCACGTTCCTATTTTTATTATTGTAATGGCATCTTTTTACCATTTTGTGTATGGAATTAGCAGGGGATTAGACTACGTTGTGTTTAGCTCTTAGTGCGCCACAAATATCCATAGCAACAAGACCGAATTGGGCAAAATCAGTATGGGGGGTTGGATTTCTAGTAGGCAATTAGAACTCAGTGTCGCATCGCATCGTGGCCATGTACGTGTGCGTCCTTTGATAACTTGAGCTTAGAAGAAATGCATAGGAGAATTACAAACAGCTTCTGAAGCCTACAGTTAGCGTTCTATATTAGTTGATTCTGGTTGTATATGCATGGTGGCTGTTGTTTCTGCAGTGATGTACTGTGCGCAATCTGAGCAATTTGTAGATGCAGACTTGCACCCGTGTGTTCTGCGCTAGTTGCGCAACATATCCATAGAAAGGACCGAAGTTGGCAAAAAATTCTAAGATATGGGTTGGATTTCTATAGGCAATAACTCAGTGTCATCTCATCTGGCATAGTGTGTGCTTCCTTGGATACTTGGCCAGAAAAATAGGCCTAGGGACTGAAATATTTTTCATACACACACTTATTTTTTTTTTTTTTAGAAGCTACCGTAGTAGACGAGTTCTAGGATTGAGTCGGTTTGATATTGCTGGTGGCTGTTAGTTGTCTGTGCGAGGTGCAATGTAACTGACCAATGTTATGAGCATATTGTTAGGGCCAGATGCGACCGCGTGTTCATGACGCTTTAGTGGCGCACATATCCATAGCAAAGGCCGAAAGTGGCAAAATAAGTAGGGTTGGATTTTATTAGGCAATAATCAGTGTCATCTCATCTGCCTAAGTAGTGTGGCTTCCTTTGAGTACTTGGCTAATGAAAATAGCCATAGGAGAATACAAAACAGCTTCTTGAAGGTACAGTTGCGTCTATATATTTGGATTTCTGGTTGATTGCTGGTGGCGTTCTGTAGTTTCTGCAGTGAATTGTACTTGCCACATTCTGAGCAATTTGTAGTGAGATGAGACTTGCGAGCCGCTGTGTCTGACGCTTAGGGCGCACATATCCATAGAAAGCCGAGAGTGGCAAAATTAGAGGGGTGGATTTCTATTGTAGGCAATAAATCAGTGTCATCTCATTCTGGCATAGTAGTGTGCTTCTTGAGGTACTGGCCTAGAAAAATGCCAATAGGAGATAAAAAACAGCTTCCAGTTGAAGCCTACCGTAGCGTTCTATATATTTTTTCTGGTGGATATGCGGTGGCTTGTTTAGTTTCTGCAGTGCAGTGCTTGACTTGCCAATTTGCGCAATTGTGAGTGAGACTTGCGACCGCTGTGTTCTGCGCTTAGTGGCCGCACAATCCATAGCAAAGGCGGAGAAGTGGCAAAATTCAGTAGGGGTTGGATTTCTAGTAGGCAATAATCAGTGTCATTTCATCTGGCATAGTAGTGTGCTTCCTGATGATACTTGGCTAGAAAATAGCATAGGAGAATACAAACAGCTTTTGAAGCCTTACGTTAGCGTTTCTATAATTTGAGTTTGGTTTTGATCTGATGGTTGGCTGTAGTTTCTGCAGTGCATGTACTGCCACCATTCGGAGCAATTTGTAGT
This sequence comes from Engystomops pustulosus, assembly GCA_019512145.1. Lineage (NCBI taxonomy): Eukaryota > Metazoa > Chordata > Amphibia > Anura > Leptodactylidae > Engystomops > Engystomops pustulosus. The sequence goes on along the minus strand of WNYA01000195.1, from coordinate 91,023 downwards.
GAGACTTGCGACCGCTGTGTGTGATGTTCTGCGCTTTAATTTGGCGCACATTATCATAGCAAGGCCGACGTGGCAACATTTGAGTAGGGGTTGGATTTCTATTAGGCAATATAACATCTGTGTCATCTCTCTGGGCTAAAGTAGTGTTGACTTCCTTTGAACTTGGCTAGAAAATAGCCATAGGAGAATGGAGAATACAAACAGCTTCTGTGAAGCCTACCTTTAGGGACGCTGGGATGTCTTGCTACGAGATTTGGGGCAGGGAGGGCAGGGATTTTTCAGGGGGAGCCTTGCCAAGGGTCTTCCCTTGAGCTTGGTCTTACTAGCGTTGGTGTTGGGATCGCATGCGTTTGGCATTTACCGTTCGGGTCAAGGCGCATAGTGCAGGGGTGCCAGATCTAGTTTATCGTGTCTTGAGTCCAGCCTCGAGGTCGGCCCCCGAGGCAGGAATGTTTCTCGGAAGCAATCGAAGTCTTTACAAGGTCCTCTGAAAGCAACCAAAATTTGCTTAGTGAGAGACAAAGGATGGGCGACAGAACAGGACGACTCGGAAGGAGAAGACAGCAGCGAGATATGGGATGTTCTGCGGTTGCTGGCGCACATTACTCATAGCAAAAGGCCGAAGTGGCCAAAATCAGTAGGGGTTTTGTTGGATTCTTCTATTAGGCAAAACTCAGTATGTCTAATCTATCAGGATAGCTAAGTGGGCTTCCTTTGATGACTTGGCTAGAAAAAGCAATAGGAGAATACAAAAAGCTTCTTGAAGATACAGGTAGCGGTTCTTAATAGGATTTTGGGAGTGATCTGCTCGAGTGGAATGGAGTTTCTGCAGTGCACATTGTAATGACAATTTCGAGCAATTTTTGTAGTGAGAACCTTGAGGGAAGCGTGTGTTCTGCAGCTTTTCAGTGGCCGCACAGATCCATAGCAAAGGCCGGAAAGTGGGAAAAGTCAGATAGGGGTGGATTTCTATTAGGGCATAACTCAGTGTAATCTATCTGGCATTAGTAGTGTGGTTACTTTGATTCCTGGGCTAGAAAATAGCCCAAGGAGAAACAAACAGCACGTCTTGAAGCACTAACACGTCGCAGTTCTATATATTTGATTTCTGGTGAACTGCTGGTGGCTGTAGTTTATGCAGGATGCATGTATATTGCCAATTCTAGCAATTTGTAGTGATGACTTGCGACCGCTGGTGTTCTGCGTGCTTAGTGGCGCACTTCCATAGCAAAGGCCGCATGAGTGGCAAAATTCAGGAGGGTTGGATTTGTCTATTAGGCAATAACTCAGGTGAATTACACTCGATCCTGCATTTAAGTAGGTAGCATGTTCGCTTTCGATGACTTGGTAGGTGCTAGGGAAAAATAGCAATAGCAATAGGATGGATTGTTGTGGGTTTAAAAAATCAAAAAAAGACAAAAACACAAAAAAACAAAAAAAAAAAAAAAAACAAGAGAGAGAAAACAAAAAAAAAAACACAAAAAAAAAACCAAAAAGAAAGAGGAAGTAAAAAAGAAAAAAAAAAGAGTTTATAACTCTCATTTTAAAATGTTGGTCATCCTATAACCGGAGGGTCTAGGCTTGCGATCTAGAGGACGAGGGGGAACGACAGCGAGGGGACAGGTGGGCGTACAAAATATTAGCATGGGTCAGAGGCCGGGTCGCTGGGGGGGAGGGGTGAGAGAGGGCTAGGTGAGACACCACCTGTGATGAGGGCGAAGGGGAAGGCCGCAGAGCTAGATACACTGCCATAGGTTCAGGTCTGACATTGGGGAATCGTGGTTACCGCTAGAGACAATGTTGGGCAGAAAGTGCGAACAGGTGATGTCGTGGATTGCGGACGCAATGCGTCGAGCAGGAAGCAAATTTGGAACAGATCCATCCAGTTCCGTATTAAAAGAAGGCATAAAACATGGGGGAAACGAAATCCACATCATACAGGACTTGCACCACCTCAGCCAAATAACCCCAGTATGCCCCACCTCCCAGGAAAATTGGCATTTGAACCGGAATACTCTGAGGAAATGTTTTCTGAGAACCTTTCCCACAGTCAAAAACCAATTGTCCGGTGTTGGTGTCCTGAGCAATTTGCCGATGCCCAGTTTCACCAGTCACAGTTGTGGGTTGGTGATGACTGACCTCTTGTTATCGTAGGAGACAGTGTGTAATGTAAACGAGGTGATCAGACGATGAGGGAGACACGTTGTAAGACAGTGGGGAAGCTTGTTGTCAGGGCTATCTGGCCGATCTGTGCTTGCCACAATTAGCTGGCAGTTCCTTAGGCCTCACGGTATCATCGTGCTTTCTGCCGCATGTGAGCTGTGAGGTCTTACATACACAGGTGTGCGCCTTTCCTATCAAGTTTCAATAAGTTTAATTCCCATTGGATCCAATGAAGGAGTAGAACCATCAAGGAGGATCAGAAGGAAATGGACAGGAGTGGTTACATATGAATGTCACAGCAAAGGTGCTGATACTTATGACTGTGTGATATTCAGTTTTTCTTGTTTAATAAATTAGCAGAAATATCTTAGTATTTCAGTTTTTTTCGGTCAAGAAGGGAGCCAAGTGCACATTAAGGATCTTACTAACTGTCTGCTGAAACAAAAAAATAAAAAATTTAAATGGGCCAGATAATTTCTGTAAGCCACTGTAGTGACAGCTGCCACTTATCTCTGTGATTAGCAGTGTGACTTTCTGGTATTACTTGGGCTCTGGTTTTTGTCCGGATAATGTAAAAGGAAAGTGGGTTAACAGGTTTGTTGGCTTAAAGACTGAGTCTGGACAGTAGGCATGTTATACCCACAAGTTACAGTATTAGTAAATGGAACTATGTCCAATGCAATCCATAGAGATTAACATTGGCATCATGGATGCAGAAGGGGGTCAGAAGAGTGGATGGTCTTGCTGCATCGGGGGGTGATCACAACAGTGAGGAGAGAGAAATATGCTAATCTTACCCAAAAACTAAAGCCATTGGCAACTATTACCACAAAAAACAAGCCCTCCTATATACATGTCGGAAAATTAGAAGAAGATTCATTGGAAGTTCGGCATAGAAAACTTAAAAAGGGGCTCTGTCTGAAATCCCAACAGGTCTTAAACAGATTGTTATTGCACCTGAATAGGAAGAACCCCCACTAATGGAGTGCAGCTTCAATTAGATGGAGATCTTATATTCAGTAGGGCCTTCAAGTTCCAAGTTTACATCACCATAAGAGACCCAGGCGGATAAGCACAGGAGGAACACTTATTTGCTAAACTGCCATTTTCCCCACACAAATCAGGCGGACAGAGGGTTGTCATGGGATGTGCACATTTTTCTTGGAATCTGACACTGATTTTATGGGTGTAAATCGCAGTGTGAATCTAGGTCTAACTCACTGTACGTATCTATCCTGCTGGCCGGACTGGATAGCCTTCATCAAATCCTGAGGCAAGGACCAGACCGGTGGTTACCAGACAGGTCAAGTTTCTTTCAGGGACAGGTCTTTCTTTATTCAGAGCCAAAGGATGCAGGATGTGTCTCTTAGTTATTGGATGCCAGTCTGTAATAATAGATAAGAGGTGGGTGTATGTTTAATTACCCCGAATGTCACCATTAAAAACTGCAACCTCTCACACAATGAATAAGCCCTCATGACAGTTATTCACAGTAAAAAAATATAATAATCGCTCTCCTTATGGAGAAATACTCTAATCTCTGCTGTCAGCTTTGTAGTCCCAATGGGTAGTGGAATATGATCTGATGCATCATCAAACGTGAATAATCGGCAGAACAAAGCCCCAATAATAACAAGCTACAGAGAACCATAAAACAGAATTTAAGGAAAGCATGGTCCCACCATGGACACTAAAAGAAGGTCATTTTAGCTGCATGGACCCAAGTTGCCACTGGGTCTTTACTCAAAGCTTATAAATGCTGGTACAGACAACAAACCTAGGACTGGAAGATAAGACAATGCCAGAACGCAAAACATTGAAAGGGTACAACTTTCAAAGAGGAACAACCAGTCGAAAAGCCAACCACATAGGCAACAAGAGGCAAGATGGTCAAAGGAAGGTAATGAAGATTTTACAGTGGAGCATAAAATACAATAAACATGTCTCCTGTACACATCACAGGTAAGTCTCCACCTATAAACATCTTTCTACTATTTATGTCTATCTTTACATCTCTTAACTGCTATAAACATCTTCTCTTATATATCCATACTCACCGTAATGTCTCCTCCTGTACACATATATTATTACTCACCGTAATGTCTCCTTCTATACATCTTTATACTCACGTATGTCTCCTCCTGTTACTCTCCTCCCATTCACGAATATCTTCTCTGTTACACATCTCTTATACTCACAGTAATTTCTCTCTGTACACGTCTCTTATACTCACTGTAAAGTCTCCGTACATCTCTAATACTCAATGTAATGCCTCCCCTGTACCACATCTCTAATACACAGTAATTCCTCGATCCTGCAGCTCGAATGGTCAATGCCTCCATCAAGTCAGTGAATGGGGCCCATATCGAAGATTTCGACAGATTGAGTGTCTTGGGAGGCAGTGGTTAACCCTGATTGCGCATGCCACCGGAGGCAGGAGTCGCATGGTAGATCATTCTCACCTAGACTGTAAGAATAGATTGGTTTGGGTGAGACATCAGAGAACATAGTATAAAGTCTGCAGATGTGAATGGGAAAGAAAGTGATCCCTGTCCATTATATACAATCTAAATGTCATCGACATGTCCACCTACATTGTGTTACTGAACACCAGTATAATTACATGCATATCTGGACGTAGTGGTTGAAAAAGAAAGAATCCAGAGGTCAACCAACCATAACTGGGGGAGTTATATTCCATCCGTCTCAAGGATATGAGAAAAAATTTAGAAAAATTCTTAACGTGTTAAAGAGATATAAGACTTAAGCCACGGGTATAGAATGCGGATTAGGTTCAGGTTTCTGAAGGAGGAGGAAAGCAGTGTAGCTGGTAAGTGATAAGACCCATTTGCCAAGACTAGTTTAGATTTGTGAATTCCATGTTGCCAGCCTTTTTTGGTCATGATGACGCCTTTGTTCCTGTTCTGCTACTTCCAGTATTTGACCTTGGGTCATTACTGCTGACTGCCATTGTCCCTTACATACCCTCCCTTTTAGTGGCTCGATGACCGTGCTTTGGTCTTCTATTTTCTCTATCCTCACATTATTTTGTATAGGGAATATCACACAGTTGTAGTTCATTATCGAGGCAGGTTGGCATTTAGGTAGTCACAGCTGGGCTTACGGTGATTTCCCTTCCTGACAAGTTGGGTGTGGCACGTTTCCTGGTTTCACCCTTTAACCCCACCTATAGCGTCTTAATTTATAGGGGATCCTTATAAGTAACACCCAAAAGGGCCTATATATAATAGGAACCACCCTCCAACTCCAAAACTGACAAAAACCAAAAAACAAGAGAGCTTGTAATTATGGCAAACAAATACACTTTATTCAAAAATACCACATACAAAATAAAATAAATAGACCACTTTCAGAAGAGATTCCTGAAAGTCAGAAATTGAGGGGGAACAAGACAGTGTCCCAGATGGAGATGGGACAAACACAGAGAACCGATGGCTCCCCTGCCCTGTATGTGCCCCAGAAGTTGTGCCAAGAAATATATCCAAAAATCTATAATGTCCAAAAGTAGGAGTAATGAAGGGCGTGGACCTATATGTCGCAATAACTCGTGCATTCAACCGGAGGTACCATCGGTGCCAATACATCAAGTCAGAAAGCAAAAGTCAAAAAAGCGCCACACTTACCCAAAGGCAAAATAGGCGGCACAGAGGCAGACAGGGGGAGGGCCAACAGGAAACCCCGACGCGCGTTTTGCACTGATGCTTGTCAGGAGGTAATATCAAGATGTGTGTGCGTCTTAAATAGGCTCACACAGCGTATTCATTTACAGACGCGCCATCACGTGACACGCCGGCTCCATGAGTCGCGACACGCGGCGGCGTTCGGGCCGGCGTTGCCATGGAGACGCTCCTTGTGAGGTGCACTCCCCCTGAAGACGGCGGGCACGGATGGCGAGCCACAGAACGCCGGAGAGGGATGTCTTTTTGACTTGCTTTGACTGATGTATTGGCACGGATGGTACTCCGGTGATTGAATGCACAGTATTGTGACATATAGGTCCACTGCCCTCAACAGTCCTACTTTGGACATTATAGATTTGGATATATTTCTTGGCCAACTTTGGGGCACTACAGGGCAGGGGAGCAGAGGTTCTCTGTGTATGTCCCATCTCCATTGGGAAACTGTCTTGTTCCCCTCAATTTACTTTCAGGAATCTCTTCTTGAAAGTGGTCTATTGATTTATTTTGTATGTGGTATTTTTGAATAAAGTGTATTTGTTTGCCATAATTACAAGCTCTCTTGTTTTTTGGTTTTTGATCCTTGAAAGTAGTTATATTTTAAAGGTGGTTGACTTATATGGCTTATAAGACAGCTATTTGTCACACCAAAGAAATAAGTGGAGACATAGGGGCAGATTTACTTACCCGGCCCATTCGTGATCCAGCGGCGCCTTCTCTGCGGTGGATTCGGGTCCGGCCGGGATTCACTAAGGCAGTTCCTCCGCCGTCCACCAGATGTCGCTGCTGCGCTGAAGAGCATCGGAACGCACTGGATTACACCGAGCCCGGCTGAGTGAAGGTAAGTGCAAGCTCCGCGACACATTTTCCATTTTTAAATGCGGCGGTTTTTCCGAATCCGTCGGGTTTTCATTCGCCCACGCCCCCCGATTTCCATCCCGTGCATGCCAGCACCGACGCGCCACAATCCGATCGCGTGCGCAAAAAATCCCGGGGCAATACAGGGAAAATCAGCGCAAATCGGAAATATTCGGGTAACACGTCGGGAAAACGCGAATCGGGCCCTTAGTAAATGATCCCCATAGTCATTGTATTGTTGCGAAGTCATAGTAGATAAGACACAGGTCCATTAGTGGTCAATCGATTGTCAGGACATGAGAAGCCGATTTGTAATAAGATAAGGGGCATAGGCACCTTTTGTTTTAAAAAAAGATGTGAACTAAAGTGAAAAAGGTAATGATGATTTGGTTGGGCTTGTGGCTTGCTGCCAATAGGCTGATAGAACGACATACATTTGAAGGTCCTCATCTTGGGACTCACATGTCTGGACACGTCTAAGACTTCACACACATGGGAGCACATTTACTAAGGGTCCTGCGGCCACATTTCTGTCGGGTTTCCCGAATATTTCCGATTTTCAGGGGTTTTTGGTGCACACGATCGGATTGTGGCGCATCGGCGCCGGCTTTCATGCTACACAATTTGGGGGGTGTGGTCGTCGGACAACCCGACTGATTCGGACAAACCGCTGAATTTAAAAATCAAATTGTGCCACAAGATCAGCACTCACATACACAGGGAAGGAGAAGGTGAACTCCGGCGGACCTGAGCGGGGAGGCAACACGTGCAGGAAATTGGACGCAGGATCTTAGTGAATTGCGGCAGCTCCGAACCGAGGTCGGAGAACGCACAGCGGGGATCGCGATGGGACAGGTAAGTAAATGTGCTCCATGGAGTCAGAAGCTATGGGACACAATGAGCTCACCATAGATTTTGCCATAATTTTTTTTGTCAAACTAACATGGCCCATGTGAAAGTTACTCAAGGGTGACCTATAGTTGCTTCTCCTTCCTGGCAGAAATATAAAGAATAAATATGAAATGCCAGATTTGTAATTTATTGGTCAAAACACCTCACAGTAAAAGGAATACTAATTTCTCAAATAGTTGTAGGGACCGTAGAAAAAATGTTATGGATTTAATAATAAAGGACTCCCCCATGTATGTTTTTATCCTGTACACCTCCCTTATACTCACTGTAATTCCTCTATCCTGCAGGCCGGACTGGACAGCGCCTCCATCAGGACACCAAAGTTTTCTAGTGCCTTTATCCTGCACAGTGAACTGGACTGATTACTCATAGAAAAACTACTATCGGGACCAGATTGTGCATGGTCCTTATAAGACTGGTGACTTTTTCTTAAAGATATAGCTGCAGCATTGTAAACCCCATCTGACCTGTAACAAGAAGATAAGATATAGGTGGCATGTTCAAAAAGCCGAAAATGGAGGGAATATGCCCTTGCATGTATGTAACGTCCATAAATCTCATCACTAGAAACCTCCTGTGGATTTACACATGCTATATGTTATCTCCAAAGATATCCAAAGATGATTGCAGCACACGGGAGCAGGATGGAAGAAATGAGAGGACCTCTTTTTGATCAAGGCAAATGGTGACCATCACCATTCACGACATTCATCATGACACATGCCATCATCACAAGGCCTACAACTGCCACCACTTCTCTCTACCACTGAGCACTGCTCCACCATCTCATAGGACCATCATGTCCCCACCATCCAATCCACACTAGCAAAGTAATCACACCATAGATGTCCAAAGATATATATGTAATACTTTGTACAAAACCTCTGCTGGTGATGGAGCTTCAACATGCCTCTTGTATGGAGACACTAGTGTCCTCCATCGCTCAGGTGGGATTTTAGCCCATTTTTCCACAAAACCGAGAGTTCGGTGGGCTCCTTCTATGTACTCTGAGCCTTAGTTCCTTTTATTAGATTTAGATGATGTCATTGACTGGGCCATTCTAGCAGCTTTATTTTCTTTCTCCAAAACCAGTGGATAAGTTTCCTTGGCGGTTTGTTTAGGATCGTTGGCCTAGATCTATTGCGCCAGTTTTCTGTCGCAAAACCAAACTGGCGCAGACACTTTATAGATGCATGTGCGAGCAGTTTGTGTGTTCTTTTATGTGCAAAGTCAGACAGTATTACATATTACGGCATTCAGTAAAATCAACTTAGGTCTCATCTGACTGCTCTAACCCCAGGTTTATCGAAATGTTGTTGGTCACTGTCACTGAGGTTTGTATTTAGATGATAACAGGGCAGTAATCTCTATGAAGATACTTTTACAGTACATTCTTTTAGTCCTGAATATAAAATATGTCATAAATCTGGACATAGTCAGGTAAACAGGTAAGTGCCAAATTGGCCATTGATTTTGCCTGTCCTGCCAGATCTTCATTGCTTCGGAGAATACTACCTGTGTCTCCCACCAGCCCAGGGGCAAATGTGAGTATGAGGGTGCACAAGGGCTTTCCCACAGAGGTGGTAAAATTTTCCATCGAACACACTAGTTTTTAGTTATGCTAAAGTCTAAGGCTATATTCACACTGCCGTTGCCCGCCCGTGCCGTACCGTAGCGGGCAACGGCAGTGCACGGGAAGAGGAGGAGGAGGTGAGCGCAGCTCACCCCCGCCCCTCTCCATAGGGATGTATGGCGCATGGCGCCGTACTACGGGTAAAGATAGGACAGGTCCTATCTTTTTCCCGGGCTACGGAGCGGTACGGTGCCGCACATTGCCACCAGTGGATGTACAGGCAGTCCCCGGGTTACATACAAGATAGGGACTGTAGGTTTGTTCTTAAGTTGAATTTGTATGTAAGTCGAAACTGTATATTTTATCATTGTAGTTCCCGACAATTTTTTTTTTTGCCCCAGTGACAATTGGAGTTTCAAATTTTTTTGCTGTAATAGGACCAAGAATTATCAATAAAGCTTCATTGCAGACAATTTTAAGCTGATTATTGCAGTCTGGGACTATTTTAAAGCATCCAGAGAGCTTCACCAGAGGTCACAGTGGGCAGAGGGGTCTGTCTGTAACTATGGGTTGTCTGTAAGTCGGGTGTCCTTAAGTAGGGGACCGCCTGTACTGGGAGTAGGAATTTTATTTCTTGTTCTGAGATCATTTACCTTGCTTCTTCCATTTTTTTTAGTGCTCCCAAAAAGGTTAAAGTTTATTATTATCCGGGTTCCTTTAAGTTTGTTAATTGGAGAAAACCCCTACCACATTGTCCCTTATCAGAGGGTTTAATGATTATGGTTTTGTTCTTCTCAATGCCACCAGGGCTGTCAAGTTCTGGAAAACACATCTATTTTTCTTTCTTAGAGAGGACCTGTCAACCCCAAAAAGACCCCCACCAAACATGCCCCCCATAATCCTCTCCCTAGCCCCTTTTTATATATACTAAATTTATTTTAATTTATGTTGGGAAAGTTGTTACTAAAATATGTGACCTCTTACCAAATGAGAGGTCAGATCCACGTATCTCCTGCGCTGGCAGTTGGGTTTATTCATGAGGGGGCCGGCACTCCTCTGTATGGTCAGGCCGACACTCCCCTGACACTCCTCCACCACGCCCCTCTGTTTCACGCCGCTATCAGCGGGGACCTGTAAGAGAAGCCGGCAGCATCACATATAATGTCGGCTCTCTGCGGTGTATATATATAACATTCAGCCGACACTGTGGCCGGTGACAAGTCCACAGACATGCGCTACATCGTCAGGGATTCATTATACACAGATGTGGCCGCGCCGAATTGACAGCAGCTGCTCCCGCACCGTGCTTATTGACAGCGCCACCCAGCAGTCGACAGCAATTGCGCAATATATGTGATGCTGCCGGCTTCTCTTACAGGTCCCCGCTGATAGCGGCGTGAAACAGAGGGGCGTGGGGGAGGAGTGTCGGGGGAGTGTCAGCCTGACCATACAGAGGAGTGCCGGCCCCCTCATGAATAAACCCGACTGTCAGTGCAGGAGATACATGGATCCGTCCTCTTATTTGGAAAGAGGTCAGATCTTTTAGGAACAACTTTCCCAACATTAATTAAAATAAATTTAGTATATATAGAAAGGGACTGGGGAGAGGATTATGGGGGGCATGTTTGGTGGGGATATTTTTGGGGGTGACAGGTCCTCTTTAAGATCAGTTCACTTGTGACTACTTTGTTGATGATTTTGAGGCCAAGACTATCTGCTTGTGATGGGATTTTAGTACTATGTGGTTTCAGGACAGTGCAAAGTCTTTCTGTACTGTCCTTTCTCATCGATTTCTCTGTGAGGTCCTCAGTCGCTAAGTTATTCTCCTCTTCTGGTATATCTTCCTTTTCTTCTGTTACCTTTGTGATTGGACACAGTCAAAGACAACTAAGTGGATAGAAATAGTCAAGGCCTCTCCAGTGGTCGGATAGAGTGTCGGACACCTCAGTGGTTGGATACAGTGTCGAGACACCTCAGTGGTCAGATACCTTTTAGGACACCTCAGTGGTCGGTTACAGTGTAGGACACCGCAGGGGTCGGATACACCACAATGGTTGGATACAGTATAGGACACCTCAGTGGTAGGATACAGTTTAGGACATCTCAGTGGTCAGATACAGTTTAGGACACCTCAGTGGTAGGATACAGTGTAGGAAACCTCAGTGGTCAGATACAGTGTAGAACACCTCAGTGGTCAGATACAGTGTAGAACACCTCAGTGGTCAGATACAGTGTAGAACACCTCAGTGGTCGGATACAGTTTAGGGCACCTCAGTGGTCGGATACAGTTTAGGACACCTCAGTGGTCAGATACAGTGTAGAACACCTCAGTGGTCGGATACAGTTTAGGACACTTCAGTGGTAGGATACAGTGTAGAACATCTCAGTGGTCGGTTACAGTGTAGGAAACCTCAGTGGTCAGTTACAGTGTAGGAAACCTCAGTGGTCGGATACACCTCAGTGGTTGGATACAGTATAGGACACCTCAGTGGTCGGATACACCTCAGTGGTTGGATACAGTATAGGACACCTCAGTGGTTGGATACAGTGTAGGACACCTCAGTGATCGGATACAGTGTCGGACACCTCAGTGGTTGGATACAGTGTCGGACACCTCAGTGGTTGGATACAGTTTAGGACACTTCAGTGGTCGGATAGAGTGTCGGACACTTCAGTGGTCGGATTCAGTGTCGGACACTTCAGTGGTCGGATACAGTGTCGGACACTTCAGTGGTCGGATACAGTGTCGGACACTTCAGTGGTCGGATACAGTGTCGGTCACTTCAGTGGTCGGATACAGTGTCGGACACTTCAGTGGTCGGATACAGTGTCGGACACTTCAGTGGTCGTATACAGTGATTTGATATGGTCTGGGAAACCCCAGTGGTTGGAAACAATTTAGGATACCTCTGTAAATGGATATAGTCTAGAATATCTGTGTTGTTTTAAACAATGTGACACCTCCGCAGGGGCAGCCAGGTCTTCTTGGGGCAATTACAGTATTATTTAATTTTGGTAAAAATTTTTTGTGCATCAACTCTAATGTCCAAATCTACTGAATCTGAACTTGTTAATAGATATACAGTAATAATGTTGAGGAGCATACATTTATGTATCATGTGTAATACCTGATGTCTCATCCTGTAGATATCTTTTATACTTACTCTGAGTTCTGAAGTTTGTAGGAATACCTGGACAACTTTTCTATGGTGTCATTGAATAAACGGCCACACAGATAGTTACCGGACAGGTTAAGTCTCTTCAGGGGCTGGTTATTCCGTATCACAGATGCCAGCTGGATGCAGGATGTGTCTTCTAGATCATTATATGCCAGTCTGTAATAGTGAGAAAAAGAGATGTAGGCAATGTATTTAGATGTATTTACGCATTAGCATAAAACCGTGGCAGTAGTACCACCATAGCAGCTGATATGGGGCCCATGGTGTTATTGGCCCCAGCTGTATGGCCTGATGCATAATATGCATTGATATTAAAAGTTGCAATTGTGATTCTTTTTGCAGTATCCTGGCCAGTGATTGGTTGGGGCCCTTGGAAATCCCCAGATCTGAGAGTTTATAAATATATTTCTCTCATCTACCAGGTAAGTCTCTTTAATGAGACACCTGGATCTCCGCGTGCCAATACAGCAGAGACTGCATTCAGATTTCTGCACAAGCGACAGAATCCTTCCTGGTTCCTATGAGCCAGTCCCTAACCACTGGACCAGTGCTGAGGTACATCTCTATATGATGAATCCACAGCCAACCATTGCTTGTGGGAGTCTACAGAAAGAAATGTTTACAGCCTGTTACCTGCTGCTTAGTTGGACTGTGTGCCATTAAATAGACTGAGTTTTTATTCAAGATGTCTACATGTGATCCCTGGCTGTTGCCGCCAACACCACGGGCTCCCCCTTCACCATCTGTCCCGTGATCTCTCCACTACAGCGATTTATTATTTCACAGAGAGTCAATTGTACCTATATGAATTCTTTTAGATATTAGGGGGTGGTCACCAGAGTCCGATTGGGGGGCCCAGGGCCCACCAGTGAAATGGATCCTCAGGGCCCACCTACTGTGACATGAAAATATTACCTGTACATTCTTAGGCCATATTTATACAATCCATTTTCATTGCATTTTAAAAGGCACGGCAAATGCATCCCGCAAAAATGCATCACAGATCACATCAGTCTTAATGATGGTAAAAAAATGAAGATATATTTTGAGGTGCAAACAAATTGGGGCACATTTACTAAAGGCCGTGCACCAGTTGTCCGGCGGACTTTGCACTTTCTTTTAGGTGCACACTGCATGCACAGGTATTTAAGAGGTGCACCAAAAAAAAAGTGCATGTCATGGGTGTCTCAGGTCTTGAGTCGCAGGCACACCCGTGTGCCTCCGTGTGCCCCTCAGTGCAGCCTGCAGCCTCACTTACCTCTCACCGCCTCCTAGGGCGCACGTGCGCCACCTGGTACTTAATAAATAGCCAGCCTCTTCCCTTATGCCCCGCCGGATCTTCATGCCTTGTGCCTTAAAGAAAGATTATTCCCTATGTCCTCTGTGTTTATTGTGATTGCCCGTTGTGACCTCGATTCCGTTCCTGACTTTACTCCTGTGCTGCCTGTCCTCACCTTCTCCTACGTCCCTGACTCTGACCCCTTGCTGCCTGTCCTGACCTTCTGCTACGTCCCTGACTCTGACCCCTTGCTGCCTGTCCTGACCTCCTGCCTGTCCATGATACGGACAAAGTTGTGCCTGTGGAGAGACCTGGTGGTACCATGCCGCATCAAGTCCAACCCTCCCTTCAGGTGATAAGGTGTGTCTGTCTTCTAGATACGTCCGGTTGAAGGTTCCCAGCTACAAGCTTGGTCCTCGCTATCTGGGTCCATTTGAGGTGCTGAAACGCATCAACCCCTGTAATGTCTCCTCCTGTACACATCTCTTATACTCACAGTAATGTCTCCTCCTGTACACATCTCTTATACATACTGTAATGTCTCCCCCTGTACATCTCTCATACTCACAGTAATGTCTCCTCCGGTACACATCTCTTATACTCACTGTAATTCTTCTATCCTGCAGGCTGGACTGGACAATGCTTCCATCAGGTCACTGAGTTGAGGACCACAAAGACTGTTGTGAGACAGGTTAAGGGATTTAAGTGACTGGTTATTCTTTAATACAGATGCCAGCTGGATGCAGGACATGTCTGGTAGATTATTGGCACACAAACTGTAAGAAAAAAAAGGAGATGTAAACTATGCATCCAGAAAAGATTAAGATAAAAGTTGTTTGTTAAATCTCATTACTAATTGCCTCTTGTGTAAAAATTGCTATGAATGCCTGCACCTATATGATAAATCCACTTTCTCTTATTACACATCTCTTATACTCACTGTAATTCCTCTATCCTGCAGGCTGGACTGGACAGTACCTCCCTTCAGGCACTGAGGAGAGGACCAGACAGACCATTCTTAGACAGGTCAAGTCTCTTAAGGGACTAGTTATTCCTCACTACTGAGGCAAGATGGAAGCAGGATGTTTCTGGTCCTAAGAGTAAGAGCATGAGATTTAATTAATATATCAAAAGTACTATGAGGTTATATATAGCGCCTCAGGAGATTCGTTTCTCTAGGTGCAGTCAGCAGATTTATCTAATGTACCACCATATATTATGTAATTTTTGGAAGGCACACCATATAATTCAGCCCCTACAGGATTCAGCCATTTTTCATTTTTGCTCTTCTGTTTATATATGGAACCCCTAATGGGGGGGGGGGGGATGAGAGGCTGGGCACGGGGAGGACCTCTCTCCTTAGTGTCCCTTAGTCTGTCCTCTCCCTCCTGGTGAAGGTGTGCTCTCTGGAGTATGAGAGGCTGGGCACGGGGAGGGCCTCTCTCCTTAGTGTCCCTTAGTCTGTCCTCTCCCCCCTGGTGAAGGTGCGCTCTCTGGAGTATGAGAGGCTGGGCACGGGGAGGGCCTCTCTCATTAGTGTCCCTTAGTCTGTCCTCTCCTCTCCTGGTGTTGGGCTGATGCTGACACTGTAGAGTTTTGTTTTGTGTTCTGGGCATGTAGTGATGTGGGGCTGCAGGCGCTGAACCTGGGCTTTATGTGGTTTGTATTTATGTCATTCAGCTTTTATTTGTATTATGTTTTCTTTATGTTGTAAATACTGTATATATTGTATATAGTTGGGTTTGGGACATAGCGTTGGGAGGGGGGTGATGGTGGGATTTATGAACTGACCTTGGACACTGGTCTGGACTACTTAACGCAAACTTTGGACGTTAGACCAGTGTCTGGGGGAGGGGAGGGTGCGGACGAGGGATTTAGTGCAGTGTAATGTGTATTCTGTGTTTGTTATTATATATTAAAATAAAAAAAAATATCTGTGGGGTGGGTTTATGTATATTTATATTTATTTGTGGGTGTGGCTTGTCTTTGTTTATTGGTTTGGTTGAGGATGTGATAATCGGTGGGGGGGGGGGGGTTGTGGTATTTGGTGTTTATTCATTTCAGTGTATTTTAAGTTATTGTTTTTGCTAGGTGTGAATGGGGCTGGACCAGCAGGTAAGAGATTGTATATATTGTATATTATGTTTGGTTTGTGTTATTGTGGTTGTGGTTTGGATTAGATACACAGCTCAGCAGTCAGTATCACACAGGATAGGATTAGATACACAGCACAGCAGTCAGTATCACACAGGATAGGATTAGATACACAGCACAGCAGTCAGTATCACACAGGATAGGATTAGATACACAGCTCTGTCTGGGAGAACAAACTCAGGAAACTAGTAACGGGGTGATAAAACCCAGGTGTGCGGGATCAGCCGGCGGCGAGTGGGACCAACCTCAAAGTGCCGCGGCAATGCGTGACTCGTGGTCGGCGCTCGAGGTGGCTCTGATAACGGCTGAACGCTTGAACATAGCCACGGGGCAATTGTGAGGAGGGGGGAGGGGGCAGTATGAGTTGGAAATTGAGCACTTGTGTCGTATCGCTACACGCGGGCGTGTTGCCGTGTTTGCGGCTAAATGTGGTCCGTCATGCCTGTTCTCAATCACAGCCACCTGGTATGCTTTTTTTGAGGTAGGGGTGGCGAGACCGCTGTGTGTTCACCCCTTGTATCCTGTAATAATATATGAGTACGCGGGAGGTTGTCTGTCTCGGTGGTGCCTGTCCATCACCTGGTAATTGCTTGGTGGGGTCGGCCCTTTTGTTGGTGTAACCTCCTTTTTGTAATACCAGTGTCTAATATGCGCTAAGGTAGGTTTCTGTACCTCGATCTTGTCCCCTGTATAACACCTGGTTATTATGTGGGGGTATTCACTGTGTTGAACCTCAAGCCCCCTTGTACACCTCCTGTACTGGACATAATATGGTAAGCCACGGAGCGGTCCGGTGAATGGCCCTGGCCCCGAGTTACACCTGGTATTAATTAGGGGTCGGACGGGTGCGGTCCACCCCCCCTAATCAAATCCTGAGATCATATAATGTTACAGGGGTTCTGGTAGTTTGGGGTCCTGACTTGACTACATACCCTGGGTAGTCCTTCCCAGACCTGGCGGATCACTTGGCTGGACCCCCGGGTATCCCCTGTAGAATAGATGATACAGGGGTTCTTATAGGTCCATGGATCACTGGTATTAGTGGGGTCACTCGTGTGGACCTCTCATACAATTGGATATGCCTGTTATTACATGGAGTTGTGAGAGGCGGGGGGTTTCTGTTATATGTTGTCCCTTTCTTACACCCTGCGCTACCTCACGCTCAGAGGTCTCTGAAATGTGTAACCACATGAGTACATACCTGTTATTAGTATATTAGATTCAGTGGGTTCTGTATGATTGATGTCCTGTATCTCACCTTACACCTGGCTATTAGTGGAGGTCATTCGGGTGGTTAACCCCCCCTTGTATCCTGTATTAACTATATGGTGTATATGGAGGTTCGGTATATGCTCCCTCCTTGATATACAAAACCTGGTCATTTAGTGGGGGTCATCTCTGGTGTGTGTTGCCTCCACCCCCTTGACTATCTGGCTTGCCCTCATAATTATATTGGTAGTACAGGGGGTTTCTGTGTATATGGTGTCCCCTGCTATCAAAGCCACCCTGGATATTATTGTAGTGGAGGTCACTTGGGTGGGCGTGTGTGAGCGTCTCAACCAACCCTGTCTCCATCTCGTATGTAAATGGGATATGGTCAAATTAGGGGTGTTTGGTAACAGAAGAGGGGAATTTAATGCTTGTTATATGTGTTCTTGAGTATTACAACCATGATTAGTGGGGTCACTGTGATGTAACCATCCTTTAATCCTGATTACCAAACCATACACTATTGGGGATACATGTGAAGGTTTCTGAATTAATAGTGTGTCCTGTTTATATCACCTGGTATAGTGGTAGGGAAATTCCCTAGTGTGTGTAACTCCCTTCGACCTAAATCCTTATATAATATATTTGATACGTGGGGTTTCTGTATATGTTTTTTTTCCCCCCCCCCCCCCCTTTTACCTGGGTCCTTGTTATTACACCTTGGTATTAGTGGGGTCTTATCTGTGTTGTAACCCCTTTATCCTGTATAATTATATTGGATGTCATCGTAGGGGGTTTTCTGTATATGTGTCCTGATATTTACTACCTTGTGGTCAATTAAAGTGGGAGTCATATGCGTTGGTGGGTGTGTTAAAACACCACCTCTTGCTTCCCTTTATATCCTCCACACTAGGTTGAGATAAACAGAACGGCATACCACCTGTATATTGGGATAGAAATCCTCGCTACCCTACAACCTGTAAATCAAGTGGGGTCACTGTGTGTACTCCCTTTTTATACTGTCTCATATAGGTGTCTAGGGGGGGGGGGTTTCGTGTATATGTGTTCACTGCATTGGACCCTGGTATTGATTTTGGGGGGTTCACGGGGGGAACCGCCGTGGGGAGGCGGCCAGGTGGGATTAAGAGAGTTTGTTTTGTGTTGTTTTGGTGTACAGGGAGGGTGCTGGGAGGAGGATGATCCTGTCAACAAAAATACACCTCAAGGGCCAGATAGCGGGGGGCGCAAATGCACGTGGGGGGTAACCCGTGGAGGCCTGGAGGAACATACGACCACGACCCCGATAGCAGTGAGGGGTTTCGGATATGATGTCCGGGCATCACAGACGGGGAGGGCTTACCCGCTGCGCGGGCGCCTCCCCACTCGGCGCTGTGACAACCCCTTGTATCCATGTAGACGATATTATTTACGGAGGTTACGGTGAGAGCGAGGCCTGGAGACACCGGGTATAATAATAAGGGGGAGTCAACTACTGTGATTAACCCCCTTTGTAGTCCGTGATAGTATAGGTATGGGACGGGAGGCGCTGTTACTGGTAGTTGTCCGTAGTATACACCGACTGTTAGAAACAAAAATAGTGAGGAGTCACTAAGTATGTGTTAACCCCTTGTATTAATCCATGTATAAGATATGATATAAACCCCGGCCGATCTCTGTATATGTGTCCTGTATCACCTGTATTAGTGGGAGGGTCACTGTGTGTATACCAACCTTGTATAGTCCCCCCCAACACCCCCTGTCCCTGTACTAACACTATACTATCTGATACTTGGAGGTTTCTGTATTGTGCTGTTTATACACCTGGGTATATTAGTTGGGGTCTACTGAATTTGGTAACCCCATTCGATCCTGTATGTGGTATATGGAATACAGGGTGTCTGGATTATCGCCGCCTGGCGTCGTCCTGTCCATACACCTGGTATTAGTGGGGGTCCCACGTGTGTGTAACCCTCCCTTGTTATTCCCTGCCTCATATATATGGTTCACCAGCCCGGTTGGTTCTGTATATGGCGTCCCTGTATACACCACTGGTAGTGTGGGGGGTCACGCTGTGTACCCTTTTTATCCCTGTCAAATATTGATAGCAGACGAGGTTCTGTAATATAGTGCCTGTATACACCATCGTTTTAGTGGGGGTCACTGTGTTAACTCTCCTTTTATCCTGTATAACATATATGATACCGGGGGTTCCTGTATATGTGTCTGTATACACCTTTTATTTCAGTTGGGGTTCACGTGGTGTAACCCCGTTATCCTGTATAATATATGGTACAGTAGGTGTGCTTGGGTGAGCTACCCTCCGTCCTTTCCTGTATACACTCTGGTATATTGGGGTCACTGTGTGTAACCCCTAAGTTAATCCTGTATAATTAAATGGCGATCACAGAAAAGTGAGGTTCGGTATATGTGTCCGTGTAGACACTGGGTATTTGAGTGTGGGTCCGCGTGGTGTATGTAAAAACACCCTTGTTCCTGATATAAAAGTTATATATGGTAGAGGTTTCTGTATATGTGTCCCGGCTGTATACACCTGGGTAATTTAGTTGGGGTCACTGTGTGTAACCCCTTGTATCGTTGTATCACCACTACTACACTGGGTAACACCCTGGCCGGCGTCTCCTTCGTAACTTGTGTCTCACGTTGCCCTACACCCACCCTGGTTATTAGTGGGGTCACTGTGTGTATACCCCTTGTATCTCTGTATAATATATGGTACAGGAGGTTCTGTATCTGTGTCCTGTTACAACCTGGGATTTAGTGGGGGTCATCCCTGTGTGTCAACCCCTCCCCGGGTTCCGCTTTATCCTGTCATAACTATAGCGATCAGGGGGTTCTGTATATGCTCTGCAGGTTCCTGTTTTTTACACCCTCCTAAGTTGATGTATAAGGTGGTGGGGCCGTCACCCCCGGTGCCGTTAACCCCTCTGTATCCGGTGTATTACTGGTAATAGGGTACAATATAAGGGAAGTTACCAGTAATCAATTGTGTCCTTATACCCCCACATCCAATGGACAGCCCAAAAAGAACCTAGGATAACTTTAAGTGGACCCTGTGCGCGTTTTGGTTACCCCATTGTAAACTCCCCCCCTTGTAGAATAATTGGACAATTGGAGTCTTCTGTATACTCTTCTGACCCCCTGTTGACACCTGTATTTAGGGGCATGGGTTCACTGCTGTCTGCTGAACCCTTGCTCACCCCTCCCCCTCGTATAAGGAGTATTGATACAGGGGGTTCCTGTAGAGGTGTCTCCTGTATACACCTGGTATTAGTGGGGGTCACTGTGTGTAAACGCCCCTTGTATCCTGTTAGTATATGAGACAGGGAGGTTCGTATATTTTCGTGTATACACCTTTGTGGATTAGTGAGGGTCCACTTGTGTTTAACCCTTGTAGCCTGTTAAATATATGATTACAGGGGTTCTGTATATGTGTCCTGTATACACCTGGTATTAGTTGGGTGCCCCCCGGCCGCCGTTGGGTGTCACTGGTGTAACCCCGTTGGTATCGCGTGTTGCATACCATATGGATACAGGGGGTTCTTTATATCTGCTCCTGTATTACACCTGGTATTAGGGGGGTCACTTGTGTGTAACCCTTTGTATCCTGCCTATAATATATGATCTCAGGGGGTTCTGTATATGTTGTCCTCGTACAGCACCTGGTTAAATTTACGTGGGCTCCACTCGTGTTGTAACCCCTTGTATCTCGTCGTATACTATCACGATACTATTCTCATGTCTACTGTGTCCTGTATACCACTGGTATTAGCTTCGGCGCGCTCACCCTGTGTGTAACCCCTTGTATCTGTATATATATTGCCAACAGGATGGTCTGTATATGTGTCTCTGTATACACCTTGTGTATAGTGAGGGTCACTGTGTGCCTAATCCCCTTGGATCCCTGTATAACTCATCTGATACAGTTAGGTTCTGGTTTTATTGGTGTCCTCTCTAACCCCTGGCTATTATGGCCGGGTCCACTGTGTCGTACCCCCTTGTAGCTGTATATAGAAACTCTATACCTCCGAGTTGGCGTCTTCTGTAATACATGTGTCGCGTAGTGACACCTGGTATTGAGGTTTGTGGGTCCTGGTTTTAACCCCTGGTAATCCTGGTAGTATATTAGATACAGGGGGCTCTGTAGGTATGGTGTCCTGTTATACACAGAGGGTATTATTGGGGTGATCAACTGTATGGGCAGTGGGGGTGGGAGTAACCCCTTGTATCCTGTACTACATATATGATATACTAAGGGTGTCATTGTATGAATGTGTCACAACAATCGTATACACCCTTGGTAGTAGCAGGTGGGGGTCACGTGTGGTAACCGCTTGTAGTCCTGTGTAGAATGTTAGTGATACAGGAGTTCTGTAATAGTGTTTCCTGTATACACCTGGGGTATCATTAGTGTGGGGTTGTTGGCATGACTGTGATGTACCCCTTGTAATCCTGGTTATAATATAGATTACAGGGGGTTTTCTGATATGTGTCCTGTATACACCTGAGTATTAATGATCGGTCGTGTGTCATCTGTGTGATAACACAACTTTGTATTCCTGTATAATATATGGTACAGGTGGGTTCTGCTCATATGCTTTGCCTACATGTACACCTGTGCGTATCTCACTTGGACTCTCACCATTGTGGTCACACCCCTGTATCCTGTATACTATATGATACAACGGCGCGCGTTCTCTGTATATGTGTCCTGTTAGACCCACCTGCCGTATTATGCAGGTGCACTGTGTGTAACCGACCTGCGTATCCTGTCATAATATACTGATCACGCAGGGGGGGTTCGTGCTCTACCTCTGTCCTGTATAACACCTGGTATAGTAGGTGTGTGGTCTACTGGTTGGTGTAGGCCCCGCTCGCCCTATCCCTCGCTACCGATAATAAATGAATCCAGGGCACGGTTCTGTATATGTGTCCTGTATTACCCACCCTGGTATCTAGTGCGGCGTGCACTCGTGCTGTACCCCCATCTGTCACTCCGCATACATATATGACTACCGGGGGTTCCGTCGTGATTGTGTCCTGTATACACCATGCGAAATTAATTGAGGGTACACTTGGTGTAACCCCTTGTCAGCCTGTAGTAATACATACCGATCCAGGGGGTCTGTATATGTGGCCGCCTGTATAGCGACCTCGGCTATCCTCAGATGGGTGCGTCACTGTGTGTAACCAACCGTTGTAGCGCTGTTCTCACCTATAACCATGTCAATATTCAGGGGGGGGTTGCTGTATTGTGTCCTGTATAACACACTGTATTAGTGGGGTCCACTGTTTGTAACCCCTTGTATCCTGTATAATATATGATACAGGGGTTTTCTGTAATTAATTTGTCCTGTATACACCTGTGTTATTAGTTGGGGGGGTCACTGTGTGGTAACCCTTGTATCTGATGTATATCTAATGATACCAGGGACTTTATCTGTAATGAATTCCTTTAACCACCTGGTATGAGATGGGGTCACTGTGTGTAAACCACCGTTGTTATCCTTATCTATATATGATACAATGAAGGTCGGTGTATAATGTGTGTCGCTGTATTTGGGCTAAACAACACCTAGAGTATTACAGTGGGGTCACTGCGCTATGTAACCCCCCCCCTTTATCCGTGTATAAGATTAGTGGTACATCGGAGGTCTTTGTGCTATATAGTGGTGCCATGATATACAGACATGGGTATGAAGTGGGGTCACTGTCAATGTACACCCCTATGTATTATCCTGTTTAGAGATAGTGATACAGGGGGTTCTGTATATTGTGTCCTGGGACGGTAGACGGTATTTTTAAAAAAAAGATAGTGGGGGGTCACTGTTGTAAACCCCTTGTATCCTGTATAAATATCTGGTACACGGGTGGGTTTCTGTATATGTGTCCTGATAATCAACCTGGTAATTAGTGGAGGGTCACTGTTTAACCCCTTGTATCACTGTATAAATATAATTGATCAAGAGGGGTTCTGTTATACATGTGTCCGGTAATACACACGTGGTATTAGTGGGGTCCAGCCACAAGCGGGCACTCTTCTTTTGTAACCCATTGTCTCCTGTATAATAATGAGGAGCGGTGGTTCTTCTGTATATGTAGCGTCCTGTACATACACCTGTTATTGTGGGGTCACTGTGTGTAACCCCTTGTATCCCTGCTCTAACTCAATATATGCACTACACAGGGGTTCTGTCTATTGTCCTGTATACCACCGTCGGCTCTTCCCCCCCAGTGGGGCCTACTGTGTGTAACCCCGTGTCGTCTCCTGTATACCCCACTCCTATGATACACGGGGGAGTTTACTGTATACGGTCCCCTGTATACACCCGCTAATTACTGTGGGGGGTCACTGTGTGAAACCCCTTTGATCCTTATAATTATATGTTACAGGGGGGTCTGTATATGTGTCCTGTAACCCTGGTAGGAGTTGGGGTCCTGGTGGTAAACCCGTTGTATCCTGTATAATATATGGTAGCCAGGGGGTTCTGTATATGTGTCCTGTATACACCGGGTATTGGGAGGGGGGTCACTGTGTGTAACCCTTGTATCCTGTATAATATATGTACAGGGGTTCTGTATAGGTTGTCCTGTATACACCTGGTATTAGTGGGAGTCACTGTGTGTAACCCCGTTGTATCCGGTATATATATGATACAGGAGGTTCAAGTACTTGCCTGTATACACCGGTATTAGTTGGTGTGTCAGGTGCTGCTTGTGAACCCCCTTGTACTCCTTGTAACGTGATACTGATCACCCAGGGGGTCTTCTGTATCACTACTGTGGACCTTTATAACCCTAGGATTAATGGGGGAGTCACTGTGTGTAACCCCTTGTTCCTGTATAATTAATATGACTGATACAGGGGTTCATGTACTATCTTCCCGGGTGTACCTACCACGCCTGTTATGTGGGGTCCCTGTGTATGGAACCCCTTGTATCCTGTAGAAATATATATCCCCCTGATAACAGGGGGTTTCTGTATAATAGTGTCCTGTAATAAACCTGACTATATTTAGTGGAGGGTCAACAACTGTGTGTACCCCTTGTATCACTGTAGTAGATTTATGATGCAGGGGTTCTTGTATATGTGTCTCTGTTACACCTGGTATTAGTGGGGTCTCCTGTGTGTAACCCTTGTCATCCTGTTTAGATATATGATCGAGGGGGTGTGGCTGTAATGTGGCCTGTGATACACCTGGTATAGTGGGGGTCCACTGTTGTTGTACCCCCTTGATCGCTGTATAATAAATAGGATGCAGGGGGTCTGGTAGTAGGTGTCGCTGTATACACCTGGTGAGTTAGTGGGGGGGGTCACTGGGTGTTGTACACCCCTCTGTATCTGTATCAATCTATGACGCAGGGGGTTTCTGTATATGTGTCCCCGTATACATACACCTGGTATTAGTGGGGCTGGTCACTCGTCGTGTACACCCTTGCCTATCGCTGTATCAGATATATGATACACGGGGCGTTCTGTATATATCCCTGTAATACCCCTGGTAATTAGTGGGGTCTCTTGTTGTAACCCCTTGTATCCTGGATATCTATATGCTACACGCGCGGTTCTGTACCATCGTGTCCTGTTACCTGTTTATTAGTTGGGGTCACTGTGTGTAACCCCTTGTATCCGGTATAAATAATGATACAGGGGGTTCTGTATATTGTGTCCTGTAGACACCTGGTATTATTGGGGTCACTCGTTGTGTAACCCTTGTTACATGTGCTGTATATGTATATGATACAGGAGGTTCATGTATATGTGTCCCTGTTAAACACCTGGTACAACACTACAATTAAACCACAACATCGATGGGGGTCACTGAGGATGCTAACCCCCCCTTGTACCTGTTATATATAATGGGACAGGTGGTTCTGTTATATGTGTCCTGTATACACCTGTGTATTATTGTGGGTCACTGTGTGTAACCCCTTGTATCCTGTATCATATATTGATATCGGAGGTTCTGTATAGGTGTCCTGTATACACCTGGTATATTGGGGTTCACTGTGGTGTAACCCCTTGTCTCCTGTATTTTAAATATATGATACGGGAGGTTCGTATTGTTGTCCCCCCCCCCCCCCCCCCCCCCTGTATACACCTGGTCTTAGTGGGGTCACTGTGTGTACCCCCTTGTTCCTGTATAATATATGAATACGGGAGGTTCTGTATAATGTGGTCTGTATACACCTGGTATAGTAGTGGGGTCACGTGGTAACCCTTTGTATCCTGTATATATATGGAGTGCACGGAGGTTTCGTATATGTTCCCTGTATAGGTCTCCTGGTATTAGTTGGGGGGTCACTGTGTGTAAGCCCCTTGTAATCTCGTAAATATATGTTAAAAAAGGGAGGGTACAGGGGGTTCTGTAATAGTGTGCTGTATAACCAATCCTTGGTATAAGTTTGTGTGGGTTCCACTATGTGTGTAATCCCCTTTGTATCCAGATCCTGTATAATATATGATACAGGAGTTCTGTAGATGTGTCGGTATACACCTGTAATTAGTGGGGTCACTGTGTGTAACCCTTGATATCCTGTATATAATATATGATACAGGGGTTCTGTATAGTGTCCCTGTATACACCTGGTATTATTGGGGTCTGTTGTGTAACCCCTTGTATCCTGTATAATAATATAGTGAACAGGAGTTTCTGTATATGTGTCCTGTATGCACCTGTATTAATGGGGGTCACTGTGTGTAACCCCTTGTATCCTGTATAATATATGAGACAGGGGGTTCTGTAAATGTGTCCTGTATCCACCTGGTAGTAGTGGGGTCACTGTGTGTAACCCCTTGTATTCCTGTATAAATATATGACAGGGGGTTCTGTATATGTGTCCTGTATACACTGGTATTAGTGGGTCAGATATGTGTAACCCCTTTGTAGTTGCTGTAAGAATATAATGGTACAGGGCGTGTGTTCTGTCTAGGTGTCCTGTATACACCTGCTATATTGGGGTCACTGTGTGTAACCCCTTGTATCCGGTGATATATGGTACAGGTGTGGTTCTGTATATGTGTCCTGTCTACACCCTGGTATTAGTGTGTCACTGTGTGTAACCCCTTGTATCCTGTATAATATATGATCAGGAGGTTCTGTTAGTGTCCTGTATAACTGGTATTAGTGGGGTCACTGTGTGTAGACCCCTTGTATCCTGTATAATATTGCGTACACGGAGTCGGTTCCTGCTTACATGTGTCCTGTTATACACTGGTATTAGTGGGGGTCACTGTGTGTAACCCCTTGTATCCTGTATAATATATGATATCCTGGTGGTTGTATATGTGTCCTGTATACACTGGTATTAGTGGGTCACTGTTTGTAACCCCGGGTATCCTGTATAATATTGATCAGGGGGTTCTGTATATGTGTCCTGTATACACCTGTAGTAGTGGGTTCACTGTGTGTAACCCCTTGTATCCTGTTATAATATATGATCAGGGTGTTCTTATATGTGTCCTGTATACCCTGGGTATTTTGTGTGGGGTCACTGTTGTAACCCTCTTGTATCCGGTATAATATATGATACGGTGGTCTGTATATTGTTGTCCTGATATCTACGCTGGTATTAGTGGGGTCCACTGTGTGTAACCCTTGATCTCCTGTATATATATTGATACATGAGTTCTGTATAGGTGTCCTGTATACAACTGGTTCTTTAGTGGGTCACTGTGTGTACCCCTTGTATCCTGTATAGATACCTCAATGAATACAGGAGGTTCTGTATCTGTGTCCTGTATACACCACCTGGTATTGTGGGGGTCACTGTGTTAACCCCTGTATCCTGTATAATATATGACCATGGGGAGTTTTCTGTATATGTGTCCCTGTATACACCTGGTAATAGTGGGGTCATGTGTGTGGTAACCCCTTGGATCACTTTATAATAAACAATGATCAGGGGGTCTCCCTTGTAATATGTGTCCTGTATACACCTGGTATTAGTGGGTGGTCACTTTTGTGCTGTTAACCCCTGTATCCTGTATATATATGATACATGGGTTTCTGTATAATGTGTCCTGTATACCCTGGTAATAGTGGTTCACTGTGTGTAACCCCTTGTATCCTGTAAATATATGATACGGGGGTTCTGTATATGTGTCCTATATATCCCCCTGGTATAGTGGGGTCACTGTGTGTAACCCCTTGTATCCTGTAATAATATATGATACAGGGGGTTCTGATATGGGTCCTGTAACCCTGTATTAGTGGGGGTCACTGTGGGTGTCCCCTTGTGTTCCTGTATAATATACTGATACCATGGAGGTTCTTTTATATGTGTCCTGTATACACCTGTATTTGGGGGTCACTGTGTGTAACCCCTTGTAATCCTGTATATATATAGTACGGTGTTCTGTATATGTGTCCTGTAATAAACCCCCTGGTATTAGTGGGTCACTGTGTGTAACCCCTTGTATCCTGTATACTATATGATACAGGGGGTTCTGTAGATGTGTCCTAATATACAACCTGGTATATTGGGGTCACTGTGTGTAACCCCTGTATCCTTTATAATATATGATACAGGGGTTCTGTATATGTGTCCTATATACCCTGGTAATTTAGGGGGGTCACTGTGTGTAACCCCTTGTACTATCCTGTATAATAATGATACAGGGGGTTTGTATATGTGTCCTGTATACACTGGTATTAGTGTGGGGTCACTGTGTGTAACCCCTTTATCCGAATAATATATGTTACAGGAGGTCTGTATATGTGTCCTGTATACACCTGGTATTAGTGCAGTCACTGTGTGTAACCCCTTTATCCTGTTAATTATTAATACAGGAGGTTCTTGTATTGTGTCCTTATACACCTGTATTAAGTGGGGTCCACTGTGTGTAACCGCTTGTATCCCGTTAAGATATGAGGAGGAGGTTCTGTATAGTGGCCTTTACCCTGGTATTAGTGGGGTCACTGTGTGTAACCCCTTGTATCCTGTATAATATATGGTACAGGGGGTTCTGTATATGTTCCTGTAGACACCGGGTATTAAGTGGGGTCACTGTGTGTAACCCTTGTATCCTGTATAATTATGTTCAGGAGGTTCTGTCTATGTGTCCGTAGACACCTGGTATTAGTGGGGTTCACTGTGTGTACCCCTGTATCTGTATAATATATGATACAGGGGGTTCTGATATGTGTCCTGTATACACCTGGTATTAGGGTGGTGGCGACTGTGTGTAACCCCTTGAATCCTGTATAATATATGATACAGGGGTTCTGTATAGTGTTCCGTATACACCTTGTGATTGTGGGGGTCACTGTTTTAACCCCTTGTATCCTGTATATCTAATGATGTCAGGAGGTTCTGTATTGTGTTCCGTATACACCTGGATTAGTGGGGTCACCTTGTGTGTAACCCCTTGTATCCTGTATAATATATGATACAGGAGGTTCTGTTATGTGTCCTGTATACACCTGTATTAGTGGGGTCACTGTGTGTAACCCCTTGTATCCTGTAAATAGATGATACAGGAGGGTCTGGTATATGTGTCCGTATAACCGGTATTAGTGGGGGGTCACGTGTGTAACCCCTTGTATCCGTATAATTAATGATACAGGGGGTTTCTGTATATGTGTCCTGTATACACCTGTTATTAGTGGGGTCACTGTGTGTAACCCCTTTTCTCCTGTATAATATATATACCGGGGTTCTGTATATATGTCCTTTATACACCTGGTATTAGTGGGGTCACTGTGTGTAACCCTTGTATCCTTATAATATATGATACATGAGGTTCTGTATATAGGTCCCTGTATACCCCTGGTATTAGTGGTGGTCACTGTTTTTAACCCCTTGTATCCTGTATAATATATTGATACAGGGGTTCTGATTGTGTCCTGTTACACCTGGTATTTAGTGGGGTCAACTGTGTGTAACCCCTGTAATCCTGTATATATATGATACAGAGGTTCGTATATGTGTCCCTTTATACACCTGTATGATTTGGGGGGGTCACTGGGTTGTAACCCCTTGTATCCCTGTATAATATATGATCGGGAGGTTTCTGTATATGTGTCCTTATATTACACCTGGTAGTAGTGGGGTCACTGTGTGTACCCTGTATCCTGTATAATTAGGTACAGGGGGCCTCTGTATATGTGTCCTTTATCGCCTGGTATTAGTGTGGGTCACTGTGTGTAACCCCTTGTATCCTGTATATATATGGTACAGGTGGTTCTGTATATGTTCCTTTATAAACAGCCTGTATTAGTGGGTCACTGTTGTAACCCCTTGTATCCTGTATATATATACAGGGAGGCTCTGTATAGGTGTCCTGTATCACCTTTATTAGTGGGTCACTGTGTGTAACCCCTTGTATCCTGTAAATATTGATACAGGGGTTCTGTATATGTGTCCGGGATAACACCTGGTATTAGTGGGGGTCACTAACTTTGTGTAACCCCTTGTATCCTGTATAATATATGATACAGGGGGTTCTGTATATGTGTCCTGTATACACCTGGTATTAGTGGGTCACTGTGCGTAACCCCTTGTAGCTGTGTAATATTGATACAGGAGGTTCTGTATATGTGTCCTGTATTACACCTGGTATTATGGGGGTCACTGTGTGTAACCCCATTGTAAGCCTGTATCAGATATATACCGGGGGGGTTTTCTGTATATTGTCTGTATACCCCTGGTATTAGTGGGGTCACTGTGTGTAACCCCCTTGTATCCTGTATAATATAATATGATACAGGGGGTTTCTGTTATGTGTCCTGTACTCTACACAGGGCGGGTATTAGTGGTCACGGTGTGTAACCCCTTGTATCCCTGTATATTATGATACAGGAGGTTCTGTAGTGTGTCCTGTAATACCCTGTATTAGTTGGGGTCACTGTGTGTAACCCTTGTATCCTGTATAATATATGGTACAGGGGGTTCTGTAATATGTGTCCTGTATACACCTGGTAATTAGTGGGGTGGTCACTGTGTGTAACCCTTGTATCCTGTTTAATATTGATACGGATGTTCTGTATTTTGTCCTGTATACACCTGGTATTAGAGGGGGGTCACTGTGTGTAACCCCTTGTTCCTGTATAAATATATGGTACATGAGTTCTGTATATTGTCCTGTATACACCTGGTATTAGTGGGTCACTGTGTGTACCCCTTGTATCCTGTATAAAGTAAAAATAGATAGCAGGGGGTTCTTATATGCGTCCTGTATACACCTGGTATTAGTGGGGGTCACTTGTGTGTAACCCCTTGTATCCTTTATAATATATGATAGACGGCCGGGGTTCTGTATAATGTGTGTCCTGTAGACACCTGGTATTAGTGGGGTCACTGTGTTAACCCTTGTTCCTGTAAATATATGATACAGAGGTGCGGTAATAGTTTCCTGTATACAAACACCTGGTATTAGTGGGGGGTCACTGTGTGTAACCCTTTTCCTGTATAATATATGGTCAGGAGGTTCTGTATATGTGTCCTGTATACACTGTATTATTGGGGGGTCCCTGGTGTAACCCCTTGTATCCTGTATAATATATGATACAGGGGGGCTCTGTATATGTGTCCTGTATACACCCGGTATCTGTGGGGGTCCTGTGTGTTAACCCATTGTATCCTGTAATCATATCTGAGGAATACAGCGGGTTCTGTATATTGTCCGGTAACACTGGTATTAGTGGGGTCACTGTGTGTAACCCCTGTATCCTGGATAATATATGATACAGGTGCTCTGTATATGTGTCCCTGTATACACTGGTATTATGGGGGGTCCTGTGTGTAACCCATTGTATCCTGTATAATATATGATACAGGAGGTCTTTATATGTGTCCTGTATACACCTGGTATTAGTGGGGGTCACTGTGTGTACCCCTTGTATCCTGTATATCTATGGTACGGGGTTCTGTATATTGTCCGTATACACCTGGTATTAGTTGGGTCACTGTGTTTAACCCCCCTTGTATCCTGTTTACTATATGGTACAAGGGGGTTCTGTAATTTGTCCTGTATACACCTGTATTAGTGGGGTCACTGTGTGTAACCCTTGTATCTGTATAATATATGATACAGGAGTCTTTCTGTATATGTTCCTTATACCTGTTAGTGGGGGTCACTGTGTGTAACCCCTTGTATCCTGTATAATATATGATACAGGGGGTTCTGTATATGTGTCATGTATACACCTGGTATAGTGGGGGTCCTGTGTGTAACCCCTTGTATCCTGTATAATAATGATACAGGGGGTTCTGTATACTTGTCCTGTATCCACCTGGTAATTAGTGTGTCACGTGTGTAACCCTTGGATCCTTTATAATATATATACAGGAGGCTCTGTATAATTGTCCTGTATACACCTGGATTAGTGGGGGGTCACTGTGTTTAACCCCCTTGTATACTGTATATAAGTGATACAGGAGTTCTTATATGTGTCTGTATACCCCTGGTATAGTGGAGGGTCACTTGTGTGTAACCCCTTGTATCCTTTTATAATATATGATACAGGAGGGTTCTGTATATGTGTCGTGTATACACCTGGATTAGTGGGTTCACTGTGTGTAAACCCCTTGTAATCCTGTATAATATATGATCCATGGTGGTTCTGTATATGTGTCTGTATACACCGTGTATTAGTGTGGTCACTGTGTTGTAACCCCTTGTATCGGTATATATATGATACAGGGGTTCTGATATGTCCTGTATACACCTGGTATTAGTATGGTCACTGGTTCACCCTTGTATCCTGTATAATATATGAGACCAGGGGTTCTGTAGAAGTGTCCCTGTATACACCTGTATTAGTGGTGGGGGGTCACTGTTTGTAACCCCTTGTATCCTTTATAATAATGATACAGGAGGCTCTGTATATGTTTCCCTGTATACACCTGGTATTAGTTGGGTCACTGTGTGTAACCCCTTGTATCCTGTATAATATATGATACCGGGGTGTTCTGTATATGTGGTCCTGTTACCCTGTATTAGTGGGGGTCACTGTGTGTAACCCCTGTTCCTGTATAATAGATGATACAGGGGGTTCTGTATATGTGTCCTGTCTACCCGGGTATTAGTGGGGTCATTACTTGTGTGTAACCCCTTTATCCTGTATAATATATGATAACAGGGGTTCGGATATGTGTCCTGTCATACACCTGGTATTAGTGGGGTCCACTGGTGTGTAACCCCTTGTTCCTGTATAATTATAATGATACCGGGGTTTCTGTATATTTCTGTCTACACTGGTATTAGTGGGTGTCACTTTGTTAACCCCGTGTACCTGTATATATATGATTACAGGGGGTTCTGTATATTGTCCTGTATACACCTGTATTATTGTGGTCACTGTGTGTAACCCCTTGTATCCTGTATAATATCTGCTACATGGGGTTCTTTATATGTGTGTCTGTATACACCTGTATTAGTGGGGGTCACTGTGTGTAACCCCTTTTATCCTGTATCAATATATGGTGCAGGAAGGTTCTGTATATGTGGTCCTGTATACACCTGGTATTAGTGGGGGTCACTGTGTTAACCCCTGTATCCGTAATAATATATGATACAGGAGGTTCTGTATATGTGTCCTTTATACACCTGGTCTTAGTGGGGGCACTGTGAGTAACCCTTGATCCTGTATAATATTGATACAGGGGTTCTGTATATGTGTCCTGTATACACCTGGTATTAGTGGGGGGGTCACTGTGTGTAAACCCTTGTACCTGTATAATATATGATACAGGAGGTTCTGTAATGTGTCCTGTATACACCTGGTATTAGTGGGGTCCGTGTGTAACCCCTTGTACCTGTATAATATATGATACAGGGGGTTTCTGTCATATTGTCCTGTTATACAACCTGGTAATTAGTGGGGGTCACTGTTATACCCTTGTATCCTGTAATAATATATGATACATGGGGGTTCTGTATTATGTCCTGTATACACCTGGTATTAGTGTGGGTCACTGTTGAATCCCCTTGTATCCTTTATAATATATGATATCGAGGTTCTGTATATGTGTCCTGTGACCCTGGTAGTGTGGGGTCCACTGTGTGTAACCCCTTGTATCCTGTATAATATAGATAACAGGGGGTTCTGTATATGTGTCCTGTATACACCTGGTATTAGTGGGGGGGTCACTGTGGTGGTAACCCTTGTATCCTGTTAATATATGATACCGGGGGTTCCTGGTAATGTGTCCTGTATACACCTTGTATAGTGGGGGTCACTGTGTGTAACCCCTTGTATCCTTTATATATATGATACAGGGGTTCTTGTATCTGTGTCCTTAATACCCTGGTATTAGTGGTCACTGGTGTGTTACCCCTTGGATCCGGTATAATATATTATACCGGGGGTTCTGTATATGTGTCCTGTATACACCTGTCTTATTGGGGGGGTCAGTGTGTGTACCCCTTGTATCCTTATAATCTTGTAATACGGAAGGTTCGTATAGGTTCCTGTTACACCTGGTATTAGTGGGTCACTGTGTGTAACCCCTTGTAATCCTGTATAATAATATGGTAACAGGGGGGTTCTGTATATGTGTCCGTATACACCTGGTATTGTGGGGGGGGTCACTATGTGGTAACCCCTTGTATCCTGTATAATTATTGATGACAGGAGTTCTGTCTATTGTCCTGTATACACTGGTATAGTGGGGTCACTGTGGGTAACCCCTTGTATCCTTATAATATATGATACCGTGGGTTCTGTATATGTGTCCTGTATACACCTTGTATTAGTGGGGTCACTGTGTGTAACTCCCCTTGTAGCCCTGTAAAGATATTGATACAGGAGTTCTGTCCTATGTGTCCTGTATCACCTACCTGTATTAATGGGGGGTCACTGTGTGTACCCTCGTATCCTGTATATATATGATCACAGGGTGTCTGTATATGTGTCCTGTATACACCTGGTATTGTGGGGTCACTGTGTTAACCCCTTGTAATCCTGTATAATATATGAATACAGGGGGTTCTTTATATGGGTCCTGTATAGGGGGGTGGACCCTGGTATTAGTGGGGTCAGTATTTGTAACGCCCTTGTATGCTGTATAATATAATGGTACAGGGGGTTTCTGTATAATGTGTACCTGTATACAACCTGGTCTTAGTGGGGTCACTGTGTGCAACCCCTTGTTCCTGATAGTATATGGTACAGGGGGTTCATATATAGTATCCTGTATACACCTGGTATTAGTGGGGTCACTGTGTGTAACCCCTTTTATCCTGTATTATGGTACAGGGGGTTCTGTATATTGTCCTGTATACACCTGGTATTAGTGGGTCACTGTGTGTAACCCCTTGTATCCTGTATGATATATGATCAGTAATAATTCTTTATATGTGCCCTTATACACCTAGTATTAGTGGGGTGACTGTGTGTACCCCCTTGTATCCTGTATAATAATATGAATGACAGGGTTCTGTATATGTTTCCTGTATACAACCGGTAGTAGTGGGTCATGTGTGTAACCCCTTGTATCCGTATAATATAATATATGGTACAGGAGGCTCTGTAAGGTGTCCTGTAGCCACCTGGTATTAGTGGGGTGTCACAGTGTGTAACCCCTTGTATCCTGTATAATAGATATGATACAGGGGGGTTCTGTATATGTGTCCTGTATCACACATGGTATTAGTGGGGTTCACGGTGTGTACCCCCTTGTATCCTGTATAATATAGATACAGGGGGTTGTGTATATGTGTCCTGTATACACCTTGTATTAAGTGGGGTCACTGTGTGGTAACCCCTTTGTATCCTGTGATAATATATTATACAGGAGGTTTCTTATATGTGTCCGGTTACACCTGTAGTAGTTGGGTCCTGGTGTAACCCCGTGTATCCTGTATAATATATGATACAGGGGTTCTGTATATGTGTCCTGTATACACCTGGTATTGTGGGGCACTGTGTGTAACCTCCTTGTATCCTGTATAATATATGTACAGGGGTTCTGTATAATGTGTCCTGTAACACCGGTATTATTGGGTCCTGTGTGTAACCCCTTGTATCCTGTATAATGATATACCGGGTTCTTTCTATGTGTCCGTATACACCTGTAGTAGTGGGGTCACTGTGTGTAACCCTTGTACCTGTATAATATATGATACAGAGGTTTCGGTATATTGTCCTGTATACACCTGTGATTAGTGGGGGTCACTGTGTTAACCCCTTGTATCCTGGTAATATATGGTACAGGGGGTTCTGTAATGTGTCCCGGGTATACACTGGTATTAGTGGGGGTCACTGTGTTTAACCCTTGTATCCTGTATAATATATGATACAGGGGGTTCTGTATAGTGTCCTGTATACACGCTGGTATTAGTGGGGTCACTGTGTGTAACCCCTTGTATCCTTTATAATATATGATACAGGAGGTTCTGTTATATGTTTCGCTGTAATACACCTGGTATTAGTGTGGGGTCACTGTGTGTAACCCCTTGTATCCTGTATAATATTGATCATGGGTCTCTGTATAGTGTCCTGTATACACCTGTTATTGGTGGGGTCCCTGTGTGTAACCCCTTTATCCTGTATACTATATGATCAGTAGGTTCGGTATAGTGTCCTTTATACCCTGTATTATTGGGTCACTTTGTGTAACCCCGTGTATCCTTGTATAATCTATGGTCAGGGTTCTGTATATGTGTCCTGTATACACCTGATATAGTGGGTCACTGTGTGTACCCCCTTGTTCCTGTATATAATATACAGGGGGTTATGTATATGTGTCCTGTATACACCGTGTAATAAAAACAAGCCCCAAAGCAAATAGCGAAGTGGCGGATGACTTTAGGGGGTGGTCTCAATGCCTTCTGGTAGGCTGGTGGGGCTTGCCCCTTTATCTCCCCGGGTTTTTTTTTGGTGGGGGGGTTGAGGTCACAGAGGTGGTGTTGGTGGCTGGTAATGACCCGCCCTGTGGTTTTAAAAGTCGAGATCAAGTGGGGGGGGCCTCTTTCCTTCTGCCCCCTGGACCGCATAGGCGAGAAGTCAGCAGACCCTCTGCAATCCCCAGGCATGTGGGCTTCCCGCAAGAACAAGTAATGCCGCAAGTGGTCCCTGGATGGTTCAGCCATGCTGGATACCCTCCTGCAGCGCCTGCTTTGCGGGAATCGGTTCAAGAAGTGGACTCCCTGAAGAGGACACCCATCTCCTAGGACCGGAACCTTCGCATGGCTTCCACCCGGGAGGGTACCGCCACCACCCCGCCCGGCGCCCGCCCCCACCTGTCCTGTCCCCACCCCCCACCCATGCTCCTCACCTCCTCCACGTGTGCCGCGTCTCCATTGCAGTGGCCTTAGGAGCCGCTTGCAGAAAGATTGATGAAAAGCCCTCCGGAAGACCAGGCCTCCTTCAGTTGTAGGCCCTGGCTCGCCTGCACCAACCAGGTAGCGCCGGCCCGTCCAAAAAAGATGGCTCGCCCAGACCACATGGGACCCATGC
The DNA here is from genome assembly GCA_019512145.1 of Engystomops pustulosus. Classification (NCBI taxonomy): domain Eukaryota; kingdom Metazoa; phylum Chordata; class Amphibia; order Anura; family Leptodactylidae; genus Engystomops; species Engystomops pustulosus. Next base: position 54,574 of record WNYA01000195.1, on the reverse strand, counting down.
TGCAGCCAGTGCAGGGGATCGTCCTGGGGACGGATCGGGAAAGAGTAGAGAAAGAGAAGAAAAAAAATAGGTAGAGCAGTAATATTTCGGAAACCAATCCGGTGTCCCCGGGAATCTAAATCTTCCGCTCATTGCCCTCCCTTCCCCTCATTTTGCCCCCGCCCTTTTCCCTCCCCCCGTACTCCTTCCTTTCCCTTGCCATCCTCCTCTCCTCTCTGCCCTCCTCCGCTCCTCCCTTTCGCTACTCCTCTTCTCCCTCCTTGACGGACAAAGTTCTCTCTCTCCCTCTCCCCTCCTGTGTGGTCCCACCCCCCCTCTCCTCTCAGTATGGAGCTCCTCCCTCCTTCTCTGTTCCGCAACCAACCCTCTATCCCCTCTCTCCCCCGCCTCCTGCCCCTTTTTCCTTTCTCCTGCTTCCTCTATCCCCCGGCCTCCCGTCGTTTCCCCTCCGTCCTTAGTAACCGCTTCCTTCCTCCTCCCCCTCCTTATACTTTCCCCCTCCCTTTAAAGGGTAAGTGTTTGCCTCCCGCGTGCCTCCCCCACGCCGGCATCCAAGCGCTGCGCCCCGCAACCCACCCTGTTTTCACCCACGGCCGCATCCCCCTGCTGTCCCGCCTCCACTCTTCCACCGCTTCTGCGAGCAACCGCCGGTGGCAGCGCTGCGGCCATGCCTACCCTGCGCTCGCCAAGCAGGCCGCGATCCCCAGCCATCCAGCCCGCACCTCCCCCGATCACCCCCCCCCCCCACGTCTCACCTCTCGCCCGGCGGTCCCCCAGCCGGTCACGCTTCCAGCCCTCGGCCGTGCCTCCCAGCGCCATCCATAGCAGGCCGCGCCCCCTGCCCGCCATCCCCATCTCCTCCGATCCCCCCCCCCGCGCTCACCTCCGCTCCGGCGTGTCCTCAGCCGGTGCCTGCGCCATCTATTCAGGCCGCCGCTCCCCCTGCCAGCCAGCCCCTCTCCGCCGATCACCCCCACCGCGCTCACACGTCCGCTCCGGCGTGTCTCAGCCGGTCCTGCGCCATCTATGCAGGCGCGCTCTTCCAGCCAGCCCGCACCTCCCCCGATCATCCACCTCTGCACTCACCCGCTCCGGCGTGTCCTCCATCCGTTGCCTGCTGCCCCAGCGCCATCTATGCAGGCCGCGCTCCCCTTCCCGCCAGCCCAATCTCCTCCGATCACCCCCTGCACTCACACCCACCCCCGCTCCGGCGTGTCCTCAGCGGTGCCTGCGCCATCTATGCAGCCGCGCTCCCTGCCCAGCCAGCCCCTCGCCTCCCGATCACCCCCCCCCCCCGCTCTCACCTCCGCTTCCCTGCGTGTCCTCAAGCCGGTGCCTGGCGCCATCTATGCATGCCGCGCTCCCCTGCCAGCCAGCCCGCACCTCCCCCGATCATCCCCTGGCACTCACTCCCCCCCGGCTCCTGCGTGTCCTCCACCGTGCCCGCTCCCAGCGCCATCTATGCAGGCCGCGCTCCCCTGCAGCCAGCCCCAGCATCCTCCGATCACGCCCCCCGTGCTCCACCTCCGCTCCGGCGTGTCCTCAGCCGGTGCCTCGGCCATCTATTCAGGCCGCGCTCCCCTGCATCCATCCATCCTCCTCCGATCCATCCCCCCGCGCTCACCCCCCCGCTCCGGCGTGTCCTCCAGCCGGTGCCTGCTCATCTATCAGGCCGCGCTCCGCCCTGCCAGCCAGCCCCATCTCCTCCGATCACCCCCCCCCCCCACGCTCGCCCTCTGCGTCCTGCGTGTTCCTCACCGGTGCTTCTCCATCTAATGCAGGCCCGCTCTCCCTGCCATCCAGCCCGCACCTCCCCCGATCATCCCCTGCACTCACAACCCCTCTCCGGCGTGTCCTCAAGCCGTTGCCCGCTCCAGCGCCATCTATGCAGGCCGCGCTTACCCCTGCCAGCCACCCCTCTCTCCGATCACCCCCCGCGCTCACCTCCGCTCCGGCGTGTCCCCAGCCGTGCCTGCCGCCTCTATGCTGGCCGCGCTCCCTCTGCCGCCGCCCCATCTCCTCCGATCACCCGCCCCCGCGCTCACCTCCGCTCCTGCGTGTCCTCAGCCGGTGCCTGCGCCATCTATGCATGCCGCGCTCCCCCTGCGCCAGCCCGCACCTCCCCCGAGCATCCCCCTGCACTCACCCCCGCGCCCGGCGTGTCCTCAGCCGTGCCTTCGCCATCTATTCAGGCCGCTCCCCGCTGCCAGCCAGCCCCATCTTCCTCCGATCACCCTCCCAGCGCTCACCTCCGCTCCGCGTGTCCTCAGCGTGCCTTTCTCCATCTATGCAGGCCGCGCTCCCCTGCCAGCCATCCCCATCTCCCCGTCACCCCCCCCGCTCTCCGACCTCCTCTCCGGCGTGTCCTCAGCCGTTGCCTGCTCCATCTATGCAGCCGCGCTCCCCCTGCCAGCCAGCCCCGCACCTCCCCCGATTCATCCCCCTGCATCTCACCCTCCACCCCGCCCCCGTCTTGTCCTCAGCCTGTGCCTGCGCCATCTAATGCAGCCGCCTCCCCTGCCATCCAGCCCGCACCTCCCCGATCATCCCCCTGCACTCACCTCCGCCCGGCGTTCCTCAAGCCGGTGCCTGCGCCATCTATGCAGGCCGCTCGTCCCCTGCCAGCCAGCCCCACATCCCCCGATCATCCCCCCTGCACTCACCCCCGCTCCGGGCGTGTCCTCAGCCGTTGCCTGCGCCATCTATGCAGGTCCGCGCTCCCTGCCAGCCAGCCCGCACCTCCCCCGGATCATCCCCTGCACTCACGCCCCCCCCCACCCCCGCCCCGCGTGTCCTCCAGAGCCGTGCCCTTGCGCCATCTATGCGCCGCGCTCCCCGGCCAGCCCCCCATCTCCTCCGATCACCCCCCCCGCTCTCACCTCCGCTCCCGGCTGTCCTAGCCGGTGCCTGCGCCTGATGCAGGCCGCCTCCCCTTCCAGCCATCCCGCACCTCCCCCCCCCCGATCATCCCCCCACTCACCCGCCGCCCTCGTGTCCTCCGCCGGTGCCCGCTCCGCAAGCGCCATCTATGCATGCCGCGATCCCCCTGCCACCAGCCACGCGCCTCCTCCCGCTCCCCCCCGCTCTCACTCTGTACTCCGGCGTGGTTTCACCGGAGCATCATCAGCTCTGCGGGCCTGCGGCCCGGCCCTCCCACCCGCAGCCAGCTGGGACACAGGGCCTTCTCCTCATGTCCTCCCCCTCATACCATCAAGCGGATGCCCCGCATCCCATCGGCAGCCCCGGCTTCCGCCTCCTCTCAACGCCACCCCCTCCCCCACCCTCTCCTTGGCGCGTGCAGGATCTCCCTGCAGCCCCAGGCCCAACACTAGGCCTCTGCCACCCCCCCCACCTATTCAGGCCCCAGCCCAGCACTAGGCCTCTGTCCTACCCCCATGCAGCCCCAGGCGCCAACCTAGGCCTCTGGCCTACCCCCCTATGCAGCCCCAGGCCCCATACAAGGCCTCAGGCCACCCCGTTTGTTTATACATAGTCCTGCTCCTCAGCCCAGTCCCTACCACATCAGCCCGGGCCTACTCCCCGCCAGCCCCGGCCCTCCGTCACAGCTCAGCAGTAATCACGAGGATGAATACACAGCTCAGCATTACAACAGAGAGAATTAATCACAGCTCCGCCAATCACATCAGGAGGGATGAGAATACACAGCTCAGCAGTATCACACATGAGAGGATTAAACAGTCCATTACCCGAGCTCAGAACACTAGCTCAGCATACATCCGGAGAGGATTAGATACACAGCTCAGCGATCACGGAGTTGATCATACAGATCAGAGCGCTTCCACGGAACTTAATAACAGCTCAGGCAGTATCACACAGGAGAGGATTAGATACACAGCTCATTATACAGGAAGATAGACACAGGCTTCCGCCAAGGGTAGGATTAGACACAGCTAAATAGATACACAGGAGCATTAGATACACACAGCGTGGTATAAGGGAGTAGCTTACACAGCAGCCTTTACATTAGATAACACCAGCATATCCAAGAACTAGATACCCTCAGCGTAGTATACACAGAGAGGCTTAGATACACGCTGTAGGAAATACCAACAGGGGGGCTTTAGACTACAGTCAGCGGTAGTATACCACAGACCAGGATATACACAGCTTAGCATAACCACACTAGGATAAGATTATATACACAGCTAGCATACACACAGAAAGAGTTAATACACAGCTCCACTAGATCACAACAGGGAACTTTAGATAACAGTCACATACAAGGTGACACAGCTAGCAGTCACACAGAAGCTTAGATACACGCTACAGCGATATCACAACAGCAGGAAGGGTAGATACACGCTCAGCAGTGAATCACACAGGAGAGGAATTAGATATACAGCCTCAGGCAAGTATTCAACAGAGGGATTAAGATACACAGCTCAGCAGTCAGTTATCACACAGATGATAGAGACCAGCTCAGGCAGTATTCACACAGGAGAGATTAGACACAGCCAGCAGTATCACACAGGAGATAGATTGATAGGCCCTCAGCTACCAGACTCCGGCAGGTATCACACAGGATGGAGTATTAATACAACAGCTCAGATTCACAAGGAGAGGATTAGATACCAGCTCAGCAGTATCACCAAGGATTAGATACACAGCTACAGGCAGTATTCACCAGTGAGAGATTAGATACCAAGCTCAGCAGCGTATCACAAGGAGAGGATTGAATACCACAGCTCAGCAGTATCACAGTCAGGAGGGATAGATACACAGCTACAGTAGTCATCACACAGGAGAGGATTAGATACACAGCTCAGCAGTTATCACCAGGAGATTGATACAGTTTAGATACACAGCTAGAATCACCCACTTAGATCACAGGTTTATTACCCAGCGTTTAAACAGCTAGTATCACACGGGAAGCTTTAGATACACAGCTTTAGATATCACAGGGAGACTTTATACACAGTCCTAGTATCACACGGCTTAGATAGAGACAATCAGCAGTCGTTAGATACACAGAGTTTAAATACACCACTAGATCACACAGGAGGATAGATACACAGTCTTAGAGTCCACAACAGGCAGGCTATATCCTACACAGCTGTAGTATCACACAGGCTTTAGATTATACACAGTCAGATATACCAAGCAGGACAGGATTAGATACACGCTCAGAGTCAGCTCACACAGGAGAGGTTAATACAACTCAGCGTACACACAGGAGAGGATTAGATACACAGCTCAGCAGTACCACAGCAGGATTAGCTACACCGCTCCAGCCAGTGCTCACACGGAGAGATGAGATAACCAGCTCGGCAGCAGTATCACACGGAGGATAGATACACACTCAGCGCAAGTATCACACATGAGATGTTTCATCACAGCCCAGTCATTCAACCGGAGTCGGATAGCTACCGAAGCTAGTCAGTATCACACAGGAGTTAGGATAGAGTACACAGCTCAGCAGTATCACACTGGAGAGATTAGATAAGCCTCGTCAGACATGATCACACAGGAAGGATTAAGATAACCACTCAGCAGTCAGTTATCACCAGCGAGGATTAGATACAAGTTGCGTATCACGGCTCATAGATCACACACAGTACACACAGGATGTTAGATACACAGATCCTAGGCATATCACACAGGAGAGGATTAGACAACACCGCTCAGCAGTATACACACAGGAGAGGATTTAGATACACAGCAGCTTAGATACGCCCTGTTGATCACACAGACTAGTTAGATACACACTTTGACACGCTAGTCTACACACAGAGATTTAGATACACTAGCACAACAGCCGACTTTAGTATCACAACAGCGAGTTATATACACCGCAGATCCCCGAGGGATTCTCCCAGCAGTACACAGGCGAGGATGATACTCACAGATCACAAGATAATTACCGCAGCAGTATCACAAGCAGACATGTTAGTATACACGGCTCAGCAGTCATCACACAGAGAGGATTAGATACACAGCTCACAGTATCACACGGAGAGATTAATACACGGTCTCATCAGTATCACCAGGAGAGGATTAGATCACGTCTAAGCAGTATCCAAGGAGAGGATTAGATAAACAGCTCAGCAGTATCCAACACAGGAGAGGATTATATACCACAGCTCAGTTAGTATCACACAGGAGAGGTAGATACACATGCATATACCCAGGAGGATTGATTACTACTACTCTAAGGTCCCAGATCGACACGGAAGAGTCGCAGGATTATGTAGGATCCAGCCAGAGGTACAGACAGGATCACACAGACACGGTTAGTTACCAAGGACGTCAGCCAGGTCCATATCCACACAGGAGAGGATTGATTACGGGACGCAGTCAGTCTGGAGGTATTATAGCACCTGAGAATAAGAGGATATGATCGACGGGCAGTATCACACAGGAGAAGTTAGATCCGCTCAGCAGTATCACACGCGAGGATAGATACACAGCTCAGCGCAGTATCACACAGGAGGAGGATTAATACACGGCTCAGCAGTATACACAGGAGAGGATAGATACACAGCTCAGCAGTATCACACAGGAGAGGATTAGATACCTCGCGTATCACCAGATAGATTATTGACAGCACAGTCAGAACCGGGCAGGATTAGATACACAGCTCAGCAGCTATCACCACGGATAGGATTTAGATAACAGCTCAGCAGTCGTATCACACAGGATCGATTAGATAACAACAAGCTAAGTCAGTTCAATCACACAGGAGAGGATTAGATACCCCTAGCAGTATCACACAGAGAGTATAGAGCTTCAACGAAGATTCACACAGCTCAGAGTATCACACAGGAGAGGATTAGATACCAGCTCGTCAGCAGAGCAAACAGGTAGAGGATTAGATACACACTCAGCCATCATATCACACAGTGAGAGGATTAATACCAGCAGCTCCAGCAGGATAATCACACAGGAGAGATTTATACAACAGCTCACAGTTATCCACACAGGAGAGGATAGTACACAGCTCAGCAGTATCAACAGGAAGAGATTAGATACAAGCTTAGAGTATCACGCAGGAAAGGATAGATACACAGCTCAGAGTATCACACAGGAGAGGATTAGATACACAGTTGCAGCATATCACCAGGAGAGAGAGTAAGTAGCGTATCAACAGGTAGATAACGCAGCAGTATCACACAGAGAGGATTAGATACAAAGCTCAGCTAGTATAACACAAGGAGAGGATTAGATACAAGCTCGCAGTAGCACACACAGGAGAGTATAGATACACAGCTCAGCAGTTAGCACACCATGAGAGGATAGAATCACGTCTCACGGTATCACACAGGGGGATTAGATACACGCCAGAGTATCACACAGGATGGATTAGAGACGATCAGCCAGTTCAACAGGATAGGCACGTCAGCAGTATACACGGAGATGATTAGCACACGGCTCAGCGAAGTATCACACAGGAGACGGATAGTACACGGCTCACAGAACGTTCACACAGGAGGGTAGAGACACAGGCTCAGAAAAGATCAACCGGAAGGATTAGATACACGCTCGCAAGTATCACATACAGAGAGGATTAGATACACGTCAGCAGTATCACACGGAGATAGGGATAGCATACAGCCAGCTCAGCAGTATCACAGGGAGGATTAGATACACTCTCCAGCATGTATCACACAGGAGAGGATTAAATACAACGTCAAGTCAGTATCACACAGGATCGATAGATAATACAGCTCAGGAGTATCACAAGGATGAGGATTAATACCATCGCAGCAGATCACACAGGGAGAGGCATTAAGATACACATCTCACAGTATCACACAAAGATAGGATTAGATACACAGCTCAGCTAAGTGAGCACACAGGAAGGTAGATACAGACGCTCAGAGCAGTATCACAAAGGACGAGGATTAAATACCGCCTCAGCAGTCCTATCACACAGGAGAGATTAGATACGACAGCCTCAGCAGTACCCACAGAGAGGATTAGATACACAGCATTCAAGGCTGAACAGCAGACAGTATCACACAGGATGTAGGATGAGATACCCGCTCGGCAGAGTCACAACAGGAGAGGATTAGATACCAGCTCAGCAGGACAGTATCACACAGGAGGGATTAGTACACAGCTCAGGGCTCAGCTAGTATACACAGGAGAGGATTACGATACAACTTCCAGCAGTATCACACCGGAGAGGATTAGATACAAAACACCAAAGCCTCAGCTAGTATCACACAGGAGAGGATTAGGATTACACAGCTCAAGCAACATATCCCAGAGAGGATTCAAGATACACGCTCAGAAAGATCAAACAGGAGAGGATGATACACAGCTCAGAAGAGTATCAACAAGGAGAGGATTAGATACACCTCCAGCTTTCACTCGGAGAAGATCAGTTAGTAAAGACCATACAGGCAACAGGATTAGATACCAGCTGCAGTTCACACTGGAGCGGTAGATACACAACCAGCTACACAACAGGATAGATCACACGAGCGACAAGGAGATGAGATACAACAGACAGCAGAAGCAGACATATCACACAGGATAGATTAGATACACAGCATCCAGTATCACACAGGAGAGATTAGATACCGCTCAGCAGGCGTATCACCCCCAAACCCAGGAGAGGATTAGATACACGCTCAGGTTAGTATCACACAGAGGATAGATTAGATACAACAGGTCTACACACAGGAAGGATTAGATACACAGCGCAGACCTATCACAGATGAAGGATTAGATCACGCTCAGCAGTACACACAGGAGAGTAGTTAGATACACAGCTCAGCAGTAGTCACACAGGAAGAATTAGATTAACGCTAGAGTACACAAAGAAGATAGAGCACAGCAGACAGTATCACCGGAGAGGATTCAACAAGGGACTTACTACCGGCCCATTGATCAGGGGGTCACAACGGTCGGTGGGATTTAAGGGTAGTTCTCGGTCTCAGCAGGTGTCGCTCAGCGGAAATAATTTAGACGCACCGGCTGCCCCATCCAAAGGAAAGGTTAAGGAGCGACTCCCAGCGTAACAATTTGAGTATTTAATACATGCGTCGAGTTATATTCGATACGAGTTTCGTCTCAGCAGCATCCACGGAAGAGGTTGATACATTCGCGTACGACACAGGCCGAGCGCCACTAATACGATCGCGTGCAGTACACCAGGAAATACCGGGCAATATCAATGCTAGAGCCGCATCAGCACATAGGGGAACGTCGGGACATAATAACGACGGCTTAGTAGCTCAAGTCTATTCCCAGAGACGAGATTATGATCTACTAGTACTCACAGAATCGAGCCGGACAGAGCTCAGAGGCATTGAACAGCTCAGGTACACAGCCCAGGAGAGATTACAGATCCATCAGCAGTATCCAGACGGATTATCCATACACGGCCAAAGGCAGGTATCCATGCAGGAGAGATCTGAGAGTATCACAGCAGCGTACACACCTGGAGAATTAGAGACACAGCCAGAGTATGAAAGGAGATGAGTAATACACAGCAGATTACCCAGAGAAACACGCTAGCATCAACGTTAAACAGCTCACAGTCGAGAGGATTAGATACACAGCTCAGCAGTACACAAGAGAGGATTAGATACACAGCTCAGCAGAATCACACATGGATATGATATGACAGTCAGCGTATCACACAGGAGAGAATTAGATTACACACTCAGCAGTTATCACACAAGGCAGGATTCAGAACCTGCTCAGCAGTATCACACAGGATAGATAGATACACAGGCTCAGCAGTCAGCACAAGGAAGTAATTAAGATTACACAGCACAGCCGTTATCTCACACGTATGGGTATTAGATACACGCCGAGTATCACACAGGAGAGGATGATACCAAGCTCAGCAGTGAGCACAAGGAGAGGATTAGATACACAGCTACATCCGGACATTTACGTTTGCGCACACAGGACGAGGAGTTGATATACAAGTCAGCAGTATCACACAGGATAGGTTGATACACGGGCTCACAGTATCACACAGGAAGAGGATTAGATACACAGCTCAGCAGTCAGTCACACAAGAGAGGATTAGATAAACAGCTCAGCAGATCACATAGAGAGAGGATTAGATCACATGACTCAGCAGGTATCAACAGGAAGGAGTTAGATACAACAGCCTCAGCAGTATCCACAGGAGGAGATAGATACACAGTCACATTATCACACAGCGAGAGGCATTCGATACACAGCTCAAGCAGTCATATCCACAGGAGAGGATTAGATACACAGCTCAGCAGCGTATCACACAGGAAGGGATTAGATACAGCACTCAGCAGTGAATCACACAGGAAGAGGAAGAGTACACAGTCAGCAGTATCAACAGCAGAGGCTTAATACACTCAGGATTGTACACAGGACATGATAGATACACAGCTTAGCAGTATCACACAGGAGCAGGATTAGCATACACAGCTCAGCACATATCACACAGGAGAGGTTAGATACAGAGCTCAGCCAGTATCACAAACAGGAGCAGGATTAGATACACACTCAGCAGTGTATCACACAGGAGAGGATAGATACACAGCTCAGCAGTATCACATAGGATAGGATAGATCACACAGACGTCAACGTATCACACAGGAGGATTAGATACACAGCTCAGCAGTATCACACCGGAGAGGATTAGATACAACAGTCTCAGCAGTATCACACAGGAGAGGATTAGATACACAACTTAGCAGTATCAACACAGGATAGTTAGATACACGCTCACAGATATCCACAGAGGGCTTAGATACAGCTCAGCAGTATCACACAGGAGAGGATTAGATACAAATTGTCCTATTACCCCGAGAATCTTCATTATCTCTGTACTTACTGTAATTCCCCAACCGCGGAGCCGGACAGAGCTTCCAGCATGACCCCGAGAGGACCACCAGGCGGTTATCATGACAGGTCTGCAGTATCTTCATGCGTCCGGATTAGATACACAGTTCACGTTATCTTACACTAAAGCACAACGGACTCACACAGGAGCGGATTTACTTACACGGCTCAACCTGTACAAAGAGAGAGATGTGAGGGATAGATATCACAGCGATTAGATACACAGCTCAGCAGTATCACGCCAGATAAGGATATATAGTGATCAACATCTCAGCAGTATCACACAGGAGAGGATTAGATACACAGCTCAGCAGGTATCACACAGTGAGTAGGATTCAGCTCCACAGCTCAGCAGTATCACACAGGAGGGGATTAGATACACAGCTCAGCAGTATCACAACAGAGCAGGATATAGGATACATGGTTAGATAAGCAGTATCACAAGGGAGGATTAATACACAGCTCAGCGTATCAAAAGAGGTTAGACTCATCAGCTCAGCAGTATACACAGAGAGATTAGATACACACGTCAGCAGTATCACACAGGAGAGGATTAGATACACAGCTCAGCAGTATCACACAGGAGAGGGATTAGATACAACAGCTCAGCAGTTATACACAGAGGGGATTGATACACAGCTCAGCAGTATCCACACACGGAGAGGATTAGATACACAGCTCGCAGTATCAGCACAGGATTAGATCACAGCTCAGCAGTATCACACAGGAGAGCTTAGATACACACTCAGCAGTATCACAGGAGAGGATTAGATACACAGCTACAGAAGCTCAGTCACCCAGGAGAGGATTAGATCCAACTCAGCATGCAGTATACACAGAGAGATTAGATACCAGCTCAGCAGCATACCACACAGGAGAGGATTAGATACAAGCTCAGGCAGATCACACAGGAGATGCTTAGATACACAGCTCACAGTATCACACAGGAGAGGATTAGATACACAGTCAGCAGGCAGTATCACACAGGAGAGGATTAGATACACAGCTCAGCAGTATCACACAGAAAGGATTAGATACACAGCTCAGCAGATATCACACAGGAGAGGATTAGACACAGCTCAGCAGTCAGTACACACAGGAAGATTAGATACACAGTCAGCAGGCAGTATCACACAGGAGAGGATTCGATACCAGCTCGCAGGCAGTATCACACAGGATAGGATTAGATCACACGCTCAGCAGGAACAGTATCACCAGGAAGGATTGAGTACACAGTTGAGCAGTATCACACAGGATAGGATAGATACACAGCCCAGCAGTACCACACAGGATAGGATTAGATACACAGTCAGCAGGCCAGTATCAACGTTAGGATTAGATACTCAGGTACAGTCTCTCCCCTTATTACCACCGGGGGCGCTATCCCCACCATTACTACTATACTATGGTTACTGTGGATCCCGGTGTAATAATAATCGGGATGATTTATACCTCAGATCCCGGAGGTTGTGTAATCCTGGTTGCCAGTCTCTCTATCCCTCAGGGCCTATAACATTGAGACTACGGATCGACTTGTATATGTGAGCAACACTCATGATGAATGATAACACGGTGCAGTCTAGAGCCGACAAGGAAACACCAGAAAGGTCAATGTTCTGTGTACTGTAATGATTCCTGCCAGAAACCTTATTCGGGTCTCAAACAGATAAGAACGTCCTGAGAAGTCGCTTGTTGTCCTCACTTTTCCCATCCTCTGTTCCTCATAATGAAGTTCCTCAGCCAATGATGACGTCTCTGGAGGCCGGAGCTGCTCGTGTGTCCAGGACTCCGGTTAGTAGTGACCTGGTGGTGGCATCTGATAGACCACACAGGACGGAAGGAACATCTCACCTCGTCCATCAGGATAGGACTCGGCTCTTTCTAGTGATTTCTGTAACTTCTCAGGAGAATAATCGGCATAATGCACAAAGGCAAGAGAGAATCTGGACAGTGAGATGTAAGAAGGAATAGGACACAGGTTCCTCCGATTCCATCAGAAACTTGATAAGAGCTTTGACTTATTGTCCACATGAGAAAGACTCCAGATCCAGACATCAAATATAATCGTGTGATTCATGACCCCATGTTTCTGCATCCATCCATGGACTGCAGGAGCTTCTGGGCGCATTTTCTCCGGGCTGTGATTGGACACGGATGTTGGCGACAAATATGGCAAAGAGCTGGGTCACGGTTCTGGGTAATAATGAGACCTGCTGGTCACTACTTGTGGTCTGGAGCTCCTGGATAATACTGTACAGATGATCCAGCAGTAGGACGGGATGTAACAGAACGTGTACAATGTGTCATTCTGCCTCACATAGGTAAAAGCTTTTCTGCCAGTTTGTGGGGCTGCAGGCGCGAACCGGCTTTATGGTTTTGTATTTATGTCGTTCGCTTTTATTTTTATTCGTTTTCTTTATGTTGTAAATACTGTATATAGTGTATATAGTTGGGTTTGGACTAGCGTTGGGAGGGGGTGATGGGGGGATTTATGAATGACTTGGACATGGTCTGGATACTTAACGCAAACTTTGGAGTTGACCAGTGTCTGGGGGAGGGGAGGTCGGGCGAGGGATTAGGCAGTGTTATGTTATTCTGTGTTTGTTATTATATATTAAAATTAAAAAAAATATCTGTGGGGTGGGTTTATGTATTTTATATTTATTTGGGTGGGGCTTGTCTTTGTTTATTGGTTTGTTGAGGATTGTGGAGAATCGGGGGGTGGGGTGGGGGGGGGTTGTGGTATTTGGTGTTTTCATTTCAGTGTATTTTAAGTTATTGTATTTGCTAGGTGTGAATGGGGCTGGACCAGCAGGTAATTATTGTATATACTTTTGTATATATTGTATATTATGTTGGTTTGTGTTTGTGGTTGTGTTTGGATTAGATACATGCAGCTCAGCAGTCCGTATCACACAGGATAGGATTAGATACACAGCTCAGCAGTCAGTATCACATCAGGATAGGATTAGATACACACACTCAGCGAGTCAGATCACACAGGAGAGGATTAGATCACAGCTCAGCATCCGATCACACAGGAGAGGATTAGATACACGGTCAGCGACACAGATAGATCATCACGCTCAGCAGTACGGAGAGGATTAGATACACAGCTCAGCAGAAAGTATCCACGGAGAGGATTAGATACACAGCTCAGTCAGAGTACAGCACAGGAAGGATTAGATACACGATCAGCAGAAGTATCACACAGGAAGGATTATAGACACGGCTCAGCAGTACGATCAAACAGGAGAGGATTAGATACACATCTCAGCTATATCACACAGGAAAGGATTAGATACACAAAGCTCAGGTCAGTATCATACAAACAGGATAGGATTAGATACACAGCCAGCAGGACAGTATACACAGGAGAGGATGATACACAGCTCAGCGGTATCACACAGGATAGGATTAATACACAGCTCAGCAGAAGTATCACACAGGAGAGGATTAGATACACGGCTCAGCGAGAAAGTATCACACAGAGGAGAGATTAGATACACAGCTCAGCAAGTAATCCCACAAGGAGAGGATTAGATACACGCTCATCAGCAGTATCACACAGGAAGGATTAGATACACAGCTCAGCCAGTATCACACAGGAGAGGATTAGATACACAGCTCAGCATATCACACAGGAGAGGATTAGATACACAGCATCAGCAGGCAGTATCACACAGGAGAGGATTAGATCACAGCTCAGCAGGCAGTATCACACAGGATGGATTAGATACACAGCTCAGCAGGCAGTATCACACAGGAGAGGATTAGATACACATCTCAGGCAGTATCACACAGGAGAGGATTAGATCCACAGTAGCAGTATCACACAGGATAGGATTAGATACCCAGCCCAGCAGTATCCACACGAGAGGATTAGATACACAGACTCAGCGCAGTATCACACGTCAGGATTAGATACTCAGGTACAGTCTCTCCCCTTATTACCACCGGGGGGCGCTATCCCCACCATTACTAACTATTTACTATTGGTTACTGTGGATCTCGTGTGTTAATAATAATCGGGATGATTTATACCTCAGATCCCGGAGGTTGTGTAATCCTGGTGCCAGTCCTCTCTAATCCCTCAGGGCTATAGAACAGTCAGATAGATGGAGACCTTGTATATGTGAGCAGCACTCCATGATGAATGATAACACGGTGCAGTCTAGAGCCGACAAGCGAACACCAGAAAGGTCCAATGTTCTGTGTGACTGTAATGATTCCTGCACCAGAACCTTATTCCGGGTCTCAAACAGATAGAAGAACGTCCGGAGAAGTCGCTTGTTGTCCTCACTTTCTCCCATCCTCTGTTCCTCAGTAATGAAGTTCCTCAGCCAAGTGATGACGTCTATGGAGGCCTGAGCTGCTCGTGTGTCCAGGTATCCGGTTAGTAGTGACCTGGTGGTGGCATCTGATAGACCACACAGGAAGCGGAGGAACATCTCACCTCGTCCATCAGGATAGGACTCGGCTCTTTCTAGTGATTCCTGTAACTTCTCAGGAGAATAATCGGCATAATGCACAAGGCAGAGAAGAATTCTCTGGACAGTGAGATGTAAGAAGGAATAGGACACAGGTTCCTCCGATTCCATCAGGAAACTTGATAAGAGCTTTGACTTATTGTCCACATGGAAAGACTCCAGATCCCGACCATCAAATATAATCGTGTGATTCATGACCCCATGTTCTGCCATCCATCCCATGGACTGCAGGAGCTTCTGGGCGCCACTTTTCTCCGGGCTGTGATTGGACAGGATGTTGGCGACAAATATGGCAAAGAGCTGGGTCACGGTTCTGGGTAAATGAGACCTGCTGGTCACACTTGTGGTCGGAAGCTCCTGGATAATACTGTACAGATGATCCGCAGTAGAGACGGGAGGTAACAGAACGTGTACAATGTGTCATTCTGCCTCACATAGGTAAAAGCCTTTTCTGCCAGTTCAGGGTCACGGAAGAAATTGTCAAAGTAAATCTTTCTTTCTTCTGTGAAGAATCCACTGATTTCTACCATTCGCTGGAAATCCCTACAATCCATTGATGCCAGTCTGGTCGGGCGACTGGTCATCAGAACAGAACAACATTAAGAAGAGACTTTCTCACCAAACTGACCACAATGTGACCACAACGTTCCGGCTCTTTAGGGTCGGAGCACAAGTGACGGGATGTGAAACCATGTCTGATTGCTTTCATCTAATCCATCAAATATAAAGAGAAGTTTCTCTGGATCCTGTAGGATGTTCCCGAGCTGCTGCCACAGATATGGGTAATGATGAAGGATCAGGGTCTCCAGACTAACCTTATCCCATTGGTTCAGTTCCCGGAATTTGAAGAAGAAGATAAAAGAGAATCTTTGATAGAGATCCCCCTTCACCCAGTCATAGACAATCTTCTGCATCAGCGTGGTCTTCCCTACCCCGGGCACTCCGCTCACCAGCACCATATGTGGTACCAGTCTGGACCAGTGGCACCAGCGGAACATCTTGTTGGGGGAAATACGTTGTAATTCATGATGTCTTTCCTATATATTCCTCATGTCTTGCCCCGGTCGCTATGAGCTCATTCTCAGAGGTTCCCTAAAGTGATGAGTGGAGACAATGATGAGGTCACATAACGTGTGCAGAAGGGAAAACTCTCCTCCTCCTGGTTACATCTCGGAGGTTTGTTCTCTATCAGTTTCTCCGTTTTCTCATATAAATGTTTTCTTGTGATGGTTCTGGATTTCTATGGAAAATACAGAAAATAAAAGTGAAGATAAGAGGCTGAGACAGACACATCTTTAGTAGGAGAAATGTACAGATAGAAGAGGTTATAGATCAGATATGTAGACGCCATGGATCAGGTGTAATGGAAAGATGGAGACGTGTCTGTGGCTCTGAAATAACACAAATCTGTGATGGGGACTTGAAGGTCGTATTCTGGGGACCAGGACTGTATAGGCAGAGCAAATTAGCACCTGCCACTTCCGTGAACATTACCTGATGCTCCCAGAACACGCGGCTCAGCTACAATGGTACGGCTCAGACTGGTCCAGTGGTGCACCTGTGAATCTCCTGGGGGGCCAACAACTGTGCCAACACAGTCACATATTGCAACTAGTATAAAATTGTATCCTCATGGGGCACATTTACAAGGGTCCGAATCACGTTTTCCCCGGGATTTCCGAATTTTACGTTTTGCGCGAATTGCCGCAGGTTTTTGGCGCTCCCGCAATCGGATTGTGTTGCTCAGCGCCGGTTTGCATCAACTAAAACGGGGTCGTGGCCTTCGGAAACCGACGGATTCGGAAAAATCGTGCTATTTAGAAAAAAAAAAAGTGTTGCCTTGACACACCCTTACATGAACCAGATAGGATGGTGAACTCCGGCCGACCTCGGCGCAGTGCGACACCTAGTGGACTCGGACCACGACCTTAGTGAATCGCCGTAGACCCGATTCCACATCGGAGAATGCGCCGGGTAAGTAAATGTCTTGAAGCACATTGGGGCACATTACTAAGAGCAGTGCAGTGTGACTATTGCAGTGTCCTGTGTTTGGTGCAGGGGCGCCAGATTCAAGATTTCTGGCACCTATTTTCTAATTCTGGCTCCCCCTGCACTGCTCCAACAGGGTGCACCTTTTTTTGTGCCCGTTTACATGGGGCATGCGCAAACTTCTGTCAACTTCCATGTTAAATGTGGTTCACGGTCCGACTGAGCCCCCGTGTTGCGTCGGGGATAGTGCAGCCGCGCCACAATGTGTCTTGGACATTTCTTAATTACCTTATGAAAAAGAACAGAGTACTGAGTGGTCACTGCTCCGCCTGTGAGTATCTGTGTAGGCTTTTCCTGAACTGTGTCACGCTCAAGGCTTCATCTGGCTGACTTGTGTTTTTTCTTGATTTTGAAACGGACATTACCCGTGCGAGCAGGAAAGAATGTGCAAAGTCCGACAGAAAACTGGTGCAGGGGCTTTAGTAAATCTGAGCCAATGACTAGAAGTGCGAATATATATAACAATCAATCAGGACAAAACATTTAAAATCAATTTGTAAAATTGTACTAATGAGGCAGAAGGTCTCTGGAGGGTGTTACCCGTCTACAGGTTTCTCACAGAGTGGATTTAGGGACCAGCAGCCAGGAGATAGTTTCTGAGGAGAAGGAAGAGGAATACGAGTTTTCCTCACAGCAGGTGGTGTCCAACGCAGTTCATGGGCCTCAAAGGAGCGTCACAAGGTCAGACGCCACGGAGGAGACACCACCCACCGAGGACAGCTTGCCTCTTGCCTCTGGTTCGCCTACATTAGCCCATATATGCTCCAGTGCCTGTGCACAAACACAGAGGTGCCCGTTGTAGCCAATAGTGCCAGTCACTGGCGGCCGCCCTGCTGGATCCACGCCATAGAGATAAAATAAATCCTTTATTCCACCACTAGAGCTCATGATATTAAGAGAATGCACAATCTGAGGCCGAGGAGCAAGAAGTCACCAATGGAGCAGGGGCAACAAGGGGACCATTAAGGAGATAGGATCCAAGGCTGCAGTTTTTCAGTAGAATGCAAGGAGTCCATAGACGGGCAAGTCCTTTGTAGGTAAATTACACTGACGCAATTCTTAGTCCACAGAAGAATCGTTTATATTCGAAACGCGTTAGTTTCACACTGTTTTTCTCAGGACGCAATGACCATATTTTACTTTCAAGAAATAAAGTGTTTTTAACAGTATAAATTACCTACAAAGGCCTGGCCGTCTACTGGACTTTACTTGTAGTTTTTAACTCAGATCATTATACAACATGTTTTTTGTCCTCCAAATTTGCTTTTGCCCAGACCGCCTAAATAAGACTATGGCTGATACCCCAGACCCCCCTGTCTGGACTATGGCTGATACCCCAGACCTCCCCTGTCCGGACAATGGCTGATACCCCAGAACCCCCCCCCCCTGTTCCGTACAATGGCTATACCCCAGACCCCCCCTGTCTCCGGACATGGCTGATGCCCAGAACCCCTCGACCAGACTATGGCTGATGCCCCAGCCCCTCGGACCAGACTATGGCTGATGCCCCAGCCCTCGACCGGACTAGGCTGATGCCCCAGCCCCTCGGACCGGACTATGGCTGATGCCCCATCCCTCGGACGCTGACTCGGCTGATGCCCCAGCCCCTCGGACCGGACTAGGCTGATGCCCCAGCCCTCGGACCAGACTAGGGCTGATGCCCCAGCCCCTCGGACGCGACTATTGCTGATGCCCCAGCCCCTCGACCAGACTATGGCTATGGTATATGAGCCCCAAGAGTCTGGTCCGAGGGGCTGGGGCATCAGCCATAGTCTGGTCCGAGGGTCTGGGGCATCAGCCATAGTCTGGTCCGAGGGTCTGGGGCATCAGCCATAGTCTGGTCCGAGGGGCTGGGGCATCAGCCAATTAGATACACCGCCCAGCAGTATCACACAGGAGAGTGTTAGATACACCGCCCAGCAGTATCACACAGAAGAGGATTAGATACACCGCCCAGCAGTATCACACAGAAGAGGATTAGATACACAGCTCAGCAGTATCACACAGGAGAGGATTAGATACACAGCTCAGCAGTATCACACAGGAGAGGATTAGATACACAGCTCAGCAGACAATATCACACAGGAGAGGATTAGATACACAGCTCAGCAATCAGTATCACACAGGAGAGGATTAGATTTTGACTTATTGTCCACATGGAAAGACTCCAGATCCCGACCATCAAATATAATCGTGTGATTCATGACCCCATGTTCTGCCATCCATCCCATGGACTGCAGGAGCTTCTGGGCGCCACTTTTCTCCGGGCTGTGATTGGACAGGATGTTGGCGACAAATATGGCAAAGAGCTGGGTCACGGTTCTGGGTAATAATGAAACCTGCTGGTCACTACTTGTGGTCTGGAAGCTCCTGGATAATACTGTACAGATGATCCAGCAGTAGGACGGGAGGTAACAGAACGTGTACAATGTGTCATTCTGCCTCACATAGGTAAAAGCCTTTTCTGCCAGTTCAGGGTCACGGAAGAAATTATCAAAGTAAATCTTTCTTTCTTGTTTGAAGAATCCACTGATTTCTACCATTCGCTGGAAATCCTTACAATCCATTGATGCCAGTCTGGTCGGGCGACTGGTCATCAGAACAGAACAACCATTAAGAAGAGACTTTCTCACCAAACTGACCACAATGTGACCACAACGTTCCGGCTGTTTAGGGTCGGAGCACAAGTGGCGGGATGTGAAATCCATTGTCTGATTGCTTTCATCTAATCCATCAAATATAAAGAGAAGTTTCTCTGGATCTTGTAGGATGTTCCCGAGCTGCTGCCACAGATATGGGTAATGATGAAGGATCAGGGTCTCCAGACTAACCTCATCCCATCTGTTCAGTTCCCGGAATTTGAAGAAGAAGACAAAAGAGAATCTTTGATAGAGATCCCCCTTCACCCAGTCATAGACAATCTTCTGCATCAGCGTGGTCTTCCCTACCCCGGGCACTCCGCTCACCAGCACCATATGTGGTACCAGTCTGGACCGGTGACACCAGCGGAACATCTTGTTGGGGGAAATACGTTGTAATTCATGATGTTTCTTCTTTACATATTCCTCATGTCTTGCCCCGGTCGCTATGAGCTCATTCTCAGAGCGTTCCCTAAAGTGATGAGTGGAGACAATGATGAGGGTCACATAACGTGTGCAGAAGGGAAAACTCTCCTCCTCCTGGTTACATCTCGGAGGTTTATTCTCCATCAGTTTCTCCGTTTTCTCATATAAATGTTTCTTGTGATGGTTCTGGATTTCTATGGAAAAAAAACACAGAAGATAAAGGTTAAATAAAAAAAATGAGAGAAAACACATTTTATTGAAATTTATAGTGAAATTACAAAAGGAAATGTCCGAGATATTCGGTTTATTAGTTTATGCTCATTTAAAAGTGTAATTCCAGGAGCAGTCCATCCTGGAGAGCTGGTGACAACCATAGAGCAGAAGCCGTGATCATCTATGGTGATACTCTTACCCTATGTCAGGATTCGGGATGCGTGAATCCACCATGGGAGGTGGTACTAGCCGACACCTGGGATCGGAGTCTAAGTGGCACCTGGTTTTCACCAGAGCCCGCCGCAAAGCGGGATGGACTTGCTGCAGTGGGGTGCCACCAGCTCATTCCACAGGTGCGACTAGCCCGCGATGGCAGCCGAGGTCGAGGTACCTTAGTGGAAGACAGTCACGTGGTCAGGTCAAGGCACAAGGTCAGGGCAGATGGCAGAGATGCAACATCAAGTCCAATCCGGGGTCAGCAATGGGAGGTCCAGGCAGATGGGAACGGGAACACAGGCACACAGGAACGCAGGACATGGAAAGTCAGGAGCAGGAACGCAGGATACATGGGAACACACAGGAATGCAGGAGACACAGGAACGCAGGATTTTTCTAAGGCTGTGAGGCACAAAGATTCGGCAGGATGTGATGGGAGAGGCAGGTTTAAATAGCCTTCTGAGAAAATGGCCACCACCGGTTAATGGTGCATTGTCCCTTTAAATTTCCTGAAGCCGGCACGTGCACCCTAGGACAAGGGGACACAAGCGCACTGAGCAAGGCCAAGACTCAGGAGTGGGGACAGGTATGTAGCGCTGGCGCTGCGGGGAGCGAGGGGCACGGGTGAGCCCGCGACCTGTGACAGTACCCCCCCTTCGGCCTCCCACTCCTCTTGGGCTGTAGAAATCTCTGCAGGAGATCATGGTCCAGGATGTTGTCTTTGGGCTCCCAAGATCTCTCCTCCGGCCCGAACCCCTTCCAGCAGGAGGAGATACTTGCCGGGGGAACCGGTTCAGGATGAAAGGCATGAGTAGGGAGACATGGAAGGAGTTTGGGATGCGCATGGTGTGAGACAGGACTTCAAAAGGACCCAAAAATCGTGGACCAAGCTTGTACCCAGGAATCTTCAGCCGGATGTACCTACAGGATAACCAGACCTTGTCACCAGGAGAGAAGACAGGAGGAAGTCTGCATTTCTTGTCAGCCTGGAGCTTGGTACGGGCAGAGGCCTGTAACAATGAAAGGCAAGTTTGCTCCCAGATGGACTTCAGATCTCGTACCAACTCCTCAACAGCAGGGACATCTGAGGACACAGGCAGAGGAAGAGGAGGGAGTGGATTATACGACTGGAGTCCAATTATACGAGAATTCCGCCCATGGCAACAGAGCGGACCAGTCGTCTTGACGGGCAGAAACAAAATGACAGAAGTAACATCCCAGAGTCTGGTAAACCCTTTCCACTTGTCCACTGGACTGAGGGTGGTAAGCTGAGGAGAAATCCAACTCTCCTGCAGTTGGCTGCAGAGAGAACGCCAGAAGCAGGAAACAAACTGAACTCCCCGGTCAGCGATGATGTGTAGAGGAAGACCATTTAGCCGTAAGATATGTTGGAAGAAGAGGCTGGCAAGTCATAGAGCAGACGGCAGACCTAGAAGAGGGACATCTTCGAAAACCGGTCTGTCACCACCCAGATGACGGTTTTACCAGAGGAAGATGGACGGTACGTGATAAAGTCCATAGCCACGTGTGACCACAGATGACTGGGTATCAGCAACGGAAGCAGGAGACCAGCCGATTTCAGACGGGAAGGCTTATTACGGGCACAGGAGGTGCAGGATGCCACAAAGTCCCAAACATCCTTGACCAAGTCAAGCCACCAGTAGTGGTGAGAGATGAGGGCCATGGAGTGTTGCACCCCAGGGTGCCCAGCCAGGAGTGTAGAGTGTCCCCAAAACAAAATCCTCTTCCGCAGAGCAGGTCGGACATACGTCTTGCCAGGGGGAAGCTGCTGAAGATCCACCAGAGTAGCAGCAACCAACTGTTCTGAAGAGATGATATGCTGAGGAACCGGCTCTTCTCCAACAACATCTGAGGCATGGTAAAGGGCATCCGCCTTGATATTCTTCTATGCAGGTTGGAAGTGGATCATCAGGTTGAAACAGGAGAAGAAGAGTGACCAACGGACTTGCCTGGAATTAAGACGTTGAGCTGTCTGGAGGTACGAGAGGTTCTTATGATCTGTGTAAACATAGACTGGATGGTGAGCTCCCTCCAGAAGATAACGCCATTCTTCCAGCGCAAGTTTGACGGCCAAAAGGTCTCTATCCCCTATAGAGTAATTCTTCTCTGCGGTAGAAAAGGTTTTGGAAAAGAAGCCGCACGTGAGCGTTCTGCCCTTAGGCCCCTTCTGGGTGAGCACTGCCCCTGAACCTACAAAAGATGCATCCACCTCCAGGATAAAAGGCCTCTCAGTATCGGGTCTAGAGAGAACAGGAGCCTTGGTAAACGTGGACTTTAACTTTGTGAAGGCTTCTTCAGCCGCCAAAGGCCAGAGGCGTGGATTAGCGCCCTTCTTGGTGAGCGCCCTGGGAGAGACTAGCGCCCTTGGGAGAGATCAGAGTAGAGAAATGTGGGATAAACTGTCGGTAGTAGTTTGCGAAGCCCAGGAACCTCTGGATGACTCGGAGACGTTCTGGACGTGGCCACTGCATAACTGCCCACAGTTTGGCTGTATCCATCTAGAGACCTTTGTTGGAGATTATGTAACCGTGGAAAGGTAGGCTTCATTGGTGGAACAGACACTTCTCGAGCTTGGCGTAGAGACGATTATCCCGTAGACGGCCAAGAACTTGCCCGCACGGGAAACTGTTGGGACTCAAGGTGTGGGGAGAAGACCAAAATGTCGTCCAAGTAGACCACGACACACTTATACAGCAAATCTCGAAAGATGTCATTGACAAATTCCTGGAAGACAGCTGGAGCATTACAAAGTCCAAATAGCATCACAAGATATTCAAAATGTCCACCTCAGGTGTTAAATGCTGTCTTCCATTTGTCACCCAAATGAGGTTGTAGGCCCCATGCAGGTCCAGCTTGGAGAAAATCCTGGAACCGTGCAGGTGGTTGAAGAGCTCCGTGATCAACGGCAGGGGATAGCTGTTCTTAACAGTCAATGTAAGGATGCAAGGAGTTGTCCTTCTTGGTTACAGAGAAGAATCTTGCACCCGCAGGTTTTGGGAACGGAGAGCGGGTACACCCAACCACAGGGAGGAGAGGTACCGTGCAACAAATCTATTGGGCAGTCGTAGGGATGATGTGGTGGCAATGACTCTGCCTGCTTCTTGGAAAACACGTTGGCAAAGTCCCTGGAACATGTTGGTAGACCTTCCAAAGGCTTAGGAGTCACGCAGGAGGCCAAGACGGGTACTAGTAGAAATACCACAATACAGTGGGACTGACACTCTGGACCCCAACGCAGAATCTCTACCGTCATCCAGTTAAGGACTGGTGCATGGAGCTGCAGCCACGGAAGGCCCAACAGGATGGAGGACGTGGACCGTGGTAATACATAAAAAGACAGTCTCTCCTTGTGCAGCACACCGACCTGCAAGAACAGAGGCTTGGTGCAGTACTGGACCTGGTCAGAGAGGATTTGGACACTGACAGAGGAGATGACCGATGGCTTCTGAGGTGCACCACTGGGATGTGATTCCAGGAGACCAGAGCGGCATCCACAAAGTTCCCTGCGGAACCGGAGTCCAAGAAAGCAGAGGCCTGGATCTGGGTGCCAGTGCCAATGCTGAGAAGCACCGGAATCATCAGTCGTGGAGAAGCTTTGCTTACACCTAGGGATGCATCTCCCAAGAACCAAGAGGGAGGCGTCGAGGATGCACTTGGGGTTGCTCCAGACATAACTCTTCGGCACACTCCCTAAACTGCACGTCAATCCAGGTGGCCAAGGTGATGAGACCACTCAGAGTAGACGGCAGATCACGAGCAGCCAGGGCGTCCTTAACGTGAGAGGAGAGTCCCTTTTTGAAAGCTGCGGACAGGGCTGCATCTTTCCAGGAGAGTCCCGAGGCAAGGGTACAGAACTGAACTGCATATTCTCCCACAGAAGAGTTCCCTTGGCGCAGATTCAACAGCGCAGTCTCAGCCGAGGAGGGCCGTGCGGGTTCTTCAAATACTGACCGAAACTCCACCAGAAATGCGGTGAAAGTAGCTGTGACTGGGTAGCCTGTGTCCCAAAGAGTAGTAGCCCAGGCCAGGGCCCTCCTGGACAGGAGGCTGATGATGAATGCTACCTTGGATCGCTCAGTGACAAATTGAGATGGCATGAGTTCATACTACGGCATAAACAGCTGTTGCCTAGGTTCAGCGCAGGAAGACAGACCGGGGTAGCAGAAGCCGCAGGAGCAGTCTCAGGAACCTGTTGCTGTTGCTGGGCGGCAAGCAGCTGTTGCAGCATGGCAGTAACTTGTCCCAGCTGTTCACGTTGTGCGGCAATCTGCTGGGATTGCTGGACCACGATGGTGGCAAGATCGGGCCGACCAGGAAGTGGGAACCTCGGCAGGATCCATGGCCGGATCTTACTGTCAGGATTCGGGGTGTGTGAATCCCCTGGATCACCGCGGGAGGTGGTACTAGCCGACAACTGGGACCGGAGTCTATGTGGCACCTGGTTCACCAGAGCCCACTGCGAAGCGGGTTGGAATTGCTGCGGCAGGGTACCACCAGGTTGTTCCACAGGTGCGACTAGCCCGCGGTGGCAGCCAAGGTTGAGTTACCTTAGCAGAAGACAGTCTCGTGGTCGGGTCCAGGCACAGGGTCAGGGCAGGCGGCAGAGATGCAACGTCAAGTCCAATCCGGGGTCAGCAACGGGAGGTCCAAGCAGATGGGAACAGGAACGCAGGACACGGGAATTCAAGAGCAAAAACACATGGGAGCAGGAACGCAGGATACACGGGAAAACACCGGAACGCAGGAGACACAGGAACGCAGGTAAATCGCAATAGAGCTTTTTCTAAGGCTGTGAGGCACCTGGAGAGGCAGGTTTAAATAGCCCTCTGGGAAAATCACCAGCACCAGTTAACAGTGTGCTGGCCCTTTAAATTTCCTGAAGCCGGTGGGCGCGCACCCTTTGACAAGGGGACGCGAGCGCACGGAGCGAGGCCGGAACTTAAGAGCGGGGACAGATGTGTGGCGCTGTGCCTGAGGGCAGTAAGGGGCACGGGTGAGCCCGTGACCTGGGATATGGGTCGTTGGAACATCCGTGACACCCTACAGGTGAATAATGGATTGCTCTGGGTAAGTGGGAGCCCCATAGGCCATCAGTCTGAGACCACCCTATTAAAATCTAAAATTATAGGTGTTTCTCCAAGTAATTTGGGGCAATTAGAATTTTGGTAGAAAATGATGATAGATCATAAGTGCTCTTACTCATTACTTACCCCTATAAGTAATAAATAAGAGAACTTTTAAAGATGAAAAAAAAAAGATTGATGCACATTATTTTTCCTTCCACATTGGAGCGGTCCACTTGCTCTATCTCGTTTTGGTGGGATTGGTTTATGTTCATTGAGACTGGGACCAATGTTATGTAAATCTGTATATAATGTGCACTTACCTCTCAGCTGTGGGGGTAGGTTGTGTCCTTCTTCATCCAGTAGGATTTCCCCCGGCAGATCCTCACCTAATAAGAAATGGCAGACTTGTAACTTATAAAACTTAAAAAATAAAATGCTGAGTGACACATGTCATACACAATGTTACCTCTGTGGCCGAGCTCCTCCAGTACAGCGGCCAGGACCGGGGAACCGTGATCCTTCCGTAATACATGAAGACTGACCCACAATGTTATCACAGCTTCTGCTCCTCTCCCGAAAATCTCCTGGAGTAAATCCCGGGAAAAGGTTTTTCTATCATGTTCTAGATCCTTGTATTTCTAGGACACAAGAAAGGTCAGACATAAGGGTCATTATACAAGGAGATGGAATAGGAGACACCTGTATATAACAACACAGGGGACACTTGTATATAACAACACAGGGGACACCTGTATATAACAACACAGGGGACACCTGTATATAACACCTGATAACACAGGGGACACTTGTATATAACACCTGATAACACAGGGGACACCTGTACATAACACCTGATAACACAGGAGACACCTGTATATAACACAGAGGACACCTGTATATAACACCTGTATATAACACCTGATAACACAGGAGACACCTGTATATAACACCTGATAACACAGGGGACACCTGTATATAACAACAGGGTGCACCTTTTTTTGGTGCCCGTTTAACATGGGGCATGCGCGCACTTCTGTCAGACTTCCATGTTAAATGTGGTTCACGGTCCGACTGAGCCCCCGTGTTGCGTCGGGGATAGTGCAGCCGCGCCACAAATGTGTCTTGAACATTTCTTAATTACCTTATGAAAAAGAAAAAGAACAGAGTACTGAGTGGTCACTGCTCCTGCCTGTGAGTATCTGTGTAGGCTTTTCCTGAACTGTGTCACGCTCAAGGCGCTTCATCTGGCTGACTTGTGGTTTTTCTTGATTTTGAAACGGACATTACCCGTGCAAGCAGGAAAGAATGTGCAAAGTCCGACAGAAAACTGGTGCAGGGGCTTTAGTAAATCTGAGCCAATGACTAAGAAAACTGGTGCAGGGGCTTTAGTAAATCTGAGCCAATGACTAGAACTGGGAATATATATAACAATCAATCAGGACAAAACATTTAAAATCAATGAATATATATAACAATCAATCAGGACAAAACATTTAAAATCAATTTGTAAAATTGTACTAATGAGGCAGAAGGTCTCTGGAGGGTGTTACCCGTCTACAGGTTTCTCACAGAGTGGATTTAGGGACCAGCAGCCAGGAGATAGTTTCTGAGGAGAAGGAAGAGGAATACGAGTTTTCCTCACAGCAGGTGGTGTCCAACGCAGTTCATGGGCCTCAAAGGAGCGTCACAAGGTCAGACGCCACGGAGGAGAACACCACCCACCGAGGACAGCTTGCCTCTTGCCTCTGGTTCGCCTACATTAGCCCATATATGCTCCAGTGCCTGTGCAACAACACAGAGGTGCCCGTGTAGCCAATAGTGCCAGTCACTGGGCGGCCGCCATGCTGGATCCACGCCATAGAGATAAAATAATATCCTTTATTCCACCACTAGAGCTCATGATATTAAGGGAATGCACAATCTGAGGCCGAGGAGCAAGAAGTCACCAATGGAGCAGGGGCAACAAGGGGACCATTAAGGAGAAATAGGAACCAAGGCTGCAGTTTTTCAGTAGAATGCAAGGAGTCCAGTAGACGGGCAAGTCCTTTGTAGGTAATATACACTGACGCAATTCTTAGTCCACGTAAGAATCGTTTATATTCGAAACGCGTTAGTTTCACACTGTTTTCTCAGGACGCAATGACCATATTTTTAACTTTCAAGAAATAAAGTGTTTTTAACAGTATAAATTACCTACAAAGGCCTTGGCCGTCTACTGGACTTTACTTGTAGTTTTTAACTCAGATCATTATACAACATGTTTTTTGTCCTCCAAATTTGCTTTTGCCCAGACCGCCTAAATAAGACTATGGCTGATACCCCAGACCCCCCTCTCCGGACTATGGCTGCTACCCCAGACCCCCCCCCTGTCCGGACAATGGCTGCTACCCCAGACCCCCCCCCTGTCCGGACAATGGCTGATACCCCAGACCCCCCTGTCC
>WNYA01000195.1:0-26187 GCA_019512145.1 Engystomops pustulosus | reverse complement strand
TCCTGGACTATGGCTTATACCACCCCAGACCGTCCCCTGTCCGGACAATGGCTCATACCCCAGAACCCCTGATCAGACTATGGCTGATACCCCAGACCCCCCTGTCCGGACAATGGCTGATACCCCAGACCCCCCTGTCCCGGACAATGGCTGATACGCCAGAACCCCTGATCAGACTATGGCTGATACCCCAGACCCCCCTGATCAGACTATGGCTGATGTCTAAGAGCTCCCGGATCAGACATTGTTTGATGCTCCAGAACTCACAGACGAGACTATGGTTTTATATGGCGGACATCACCACACCACCCTGCTCAGTACCTAACCGAGACTAACTTTAATTGACGCCCACAGACCAACTATGGCTATCACCCCAATCTCCCAGATCAGACTATGGGTGACACCCTAGAGCTCCCACATAAGACTTTGATCAACGCCCTAAGGCACCCGACCATACTAGCATGGCGATGCCCCCCAGCCCCTCGACCAGCCTATGGCTGATGCCCCAGCCCCCCTCCGGACCATACTATGGCTGATGCCCCAGCCCTCTGACAGACTATGGCGATGCCCCACACCCTCGTCCCAGACTAATGGCTGATGCCCCAGCCCCTCGGACCAGACTAATGGCTGATTCCCCAGCCCCTCGACCAGACTATGGCTGATGCCCCCAGCCCCTCGTCCAGACTATGGCTGATGCCCCAGCCCCTCGGACCAGACTATGGCTGATGCCCCAGCCCCTCGGACCAGACTATGGCTGATGCCCCAGCCCCTCGGACCAGACTATGGCTGATGCCCCAGCCCCTCGGACCAGACTATGGCTGATGCCCCAGACCCTCGGACCAGACTATGGCTGAGATGCCCCAGCCCTCGGACCAACTATGGCCTGATTGCCCGCAGCCCTCTACCAGACTATGGCTGATGCCCCCAGCCCCTCGGACCAGACTTGGCTTGATGCTCACCAGACCCCTCGGACCAGACGATGGCTGATGCCCAGACCCTCGGACAGACTATGGCTGATGCCCGCCAGACCCTCTTACTCAGACTATGCCTGATGCCCCAGCCCCTCTGACCAGACTAGGCGATGCCAAAAAAAACAGCCCCTCGACCAGACTATGGCTTAATGCCCCATACCCCTCCGGACCAGACTATGGCTGATGCCCGAACCCTCGGACCAGACTATGGCTGATGCCCCAGACCCCTCGGAAGCATACTATCGCTGATGCCCCAGACCCTCGGATCCAGACCTATGGCTTATGCCCAGACCCCCCCCCCCTCTACCAGTCTATGCTGTGCCCAGCCCTCGGACCAGACTATGTCTGATGCCGCCAGACCCGCGGAACCAACTATGGCTGATCCCCAGACCCGCGGACCAGACTATGGCTGATGCCCCAGACCCTCGGACCAGACTATGGCTGATGCCCCAGACCCTCGGGCCAGACTCATGGCTGATGCGCCCTCACCCTCGTGCCGACTATGGCTGATCCCCAGAACTTCGGGCCAGACTATGTGCTGATGCCCCAACCCCGGACCATACTATGGATGATGCCCCAGACCCGCGGACGCAGACTATGGATGATGGCCCCAGACCCTCGGACCCATACTAGGCTGATGCCCCAGAGACACCTTCCCGACCATACTATGGCTGATGCCCAGAACCCTCGGACCAAGACTATGGCTGATGCCCCAGACTCCCCTCGTCCAGACTATGGCTGATGCCCAGACCCTCGGACCATAACTATGGCTGATGCCGCCATACCCCTCGGCTCAGACTATGTGCTGATGCCACCAGAACCCTCGACCAGACTAGGTCTATGCCCAGACCCTCGGACAACTAATGGCTTATGGCCCCCAGACCCTCTGACCAGCCTATGGCCTGATTCCCCAGACCCTCGGACCAGACTATGGCTGTGCCCCAGCCCCTCGGACCACAGACTTTGGTTTGATGCCAGCCCCCTCCGACCAGACTATTGCTGATGCCCAGCCCTCAGACCAGACTATGGCTGAATGCCCCAGACCTCAAGTATGAGATTATGACAGAGACGCCTCATGACAAATATCTAATAGTGTCGAAGATTAAGCGAGTACAGCCTGGCTCCATGCTTGATATAAAAGCCACTACTGGGTGCTATAATCTGTTACCTATTTGAGTGGTGGTCAGGGATATTGGTTTCCATGAAGTTGAAGGATGGAGAAGGATTCCACAAATTAGTGCCAATCTATTCCCTCAATGTCTTCTTTAACAAAGTGACTTAAACTCTGAATTAAAACTTTAACCCTCCCTCTTACTTTTTATTTACATTTAGGTTTTAATGTGTCATGTATAATGCTGGTGTTTTCTTCTGTGTCCGGTACAGCTGATCCCTCTGGCACCTTTATCGTTTGTATCCTGCACCTCTTTCTGTGCGGGAATTGAACTTTCCAGCTTAATTAGCTTCAATCACATCTCCAATACTTCTTATACAAGCGAGCCGTAAGGCATTCCCATAATTTTTGAGAAATCAGATTGTCATAACTAGTCTTGTGTGGCGGGCCTTTTATGTAGTTGGAGCTTGTCCTCTGAACTTTAATTTGATCTCCTGTTATCGGCAGGGACCGACCTGTATCATCTCTGAATAGTTGTCCTGACAGTCACTACCTTATAGTGGTGACCGGGAGGAATTGTGTCAGCTTCTGATCCCTTTAGATTGAATATTTGTGATAACTATCCTGAAGTCGGCAATAAGTCCAGGAAAATCGCATACAAAAAGTATGGGCCCATTATTGATCAGAACCTCCGCCGGCCGGTCTCCTGCTGTATCGGTTCCCTCATTGTTACTATAATCTTAGATAATGTGCACTTACCTCTCCGCCTGGGGTAGCTTCTTTCCTTCTTCATCCAGTAGGATTTCCCCCTGCAGATACCTCACCTAAGAAATGAGGTATTTGTAGGATTTTCTTTGACCTCATCACGCTCGGTGTACACATGTCATATACATATGAGGAGAATATAGTACGGACCAAGGTGGAAACTGGGTCAAAGGACTAACTGGGGCATGGTCAGTGAGCCACAGATTTGATCATAAAAAACTGAAGATATTTTAAATAACACCGGACAGTGGATCAATACACGGCCCGAGACACAACAATAATCCTCCAGCATTACCGGGGAAAGCAGGATTAGTCAATTATAGCAATCTATAGAAAACATACGATCAAGCATATATATATAGTATAATATCTCCTGGAACCACAGACCCCCCAGCGCCGCTTCCGCAGATGAAGGTTAATTGTAGAACCCTGTTTCACTGAATCGCGCGAACTCACCTAAGAAGTGGACTTCAACTTTATCAGAGCAGAAGCAGTATACATTTAACAAGCACTGATTTTGGCGTCAATTGCACCGACTTCATGTGACACAACTCATGGCCGGGTTGTCGGACAACCCGACTTGATTTCGAGACTACTCACGGGATTTAAAATTTAAATTGTGTCCTCAAGACATGCAGTCACATGCACCGGGGAATAAGAAGCCTTCAACTGGGGAAGCGGCAGATGTCAGGATATCGGATATCTTGTTGAATGGCGCCAGACCTCATCCTCGTCGACAACGCAAGTCGTCAGTGGAAGTAAATGTGCCCCTATAGTTTCAATCACACATTTTAAGCCCCCGTTTTGAAACAAAGTAGGTTTGCTAAAATATTTGTAACTTTGTGAACCAAACAAAAAAACATTAAACACTCAATCCACATATAAGAGCTTATATTTTCCCTCCCAAATCAAACACAATAGGGCCTCATTACTAGGGCCCACGGAGCGCAGCTTTCGTCGTCGGAACATGCGGAATTTAATGGGCCCAGATCTACGGGGAACGCACCTTGGAGATTCACGACCAAGGTAAGTAATGTTCCTTGAGTGACTCCAGCTTCTGATAATGAAGAACACACTGGGGCACCTTTACCTGACCTTCCCGGTACGTAGATCGTGCGGCCTGATATCCCTCATGTGTCCGTTTCCCGCTCAGGTCCGACAGAGTTTCACCTTCTTCTTTCCTGTGTATGTAAGTGCTTGGCTTGAGAACATAATTTAAACTTTAAATCCTGCGGTTAGTAAACCTCCAGTCCGAATCAGTGGATCTCTGACTGCCACGTGATTGCGCTCCAATTCTGAATCGCGTGCCACAACAATATCTGCCGCAGAGGATCCCCGTAAATTTCGGAAAAACCCAACGAAATGTGCCCAGGCCCTTATCAATAGCCCCAATCCCTCGTATAGAACACAAATCAATAGATGGTCACGAAGATGAGAGAACAGCGCAGCCGCCTTGGTGCTCTAGGTACCAGCATGCTCAGACTCTCGCTCTGAAGGGCTTTGGCAGGGAAGGTGGGTCGACAGATTTAAAGGTGAATATAGGCAGGAAAGGAAGGATTGAGGAGGAGCGTGGAGGAACTGAGGTTGTACCCATGGGATAAGGAGGATGTCGGGGCATGGAGGAATACAGGTCACTCTGAATGCCCTTGGGGGGCTCAAATACCGGAGAGAAAGCCTAACGCAGAAGAGTTTCTGAAAAAACCTGCTCAGACCAGAAATTGTAGGCACAAAAATTTGGACAAAATGGAATGCACATTTAGGAGGTAGATGGATCTTGTAGAATACTGTATTTGATCTTCTTTTTTGACGAAAGACTGAAAGTTGGGAGCAAACTACTTTACTCGAGCTTTGAATAGTTCATATATTTGTAGACTAGGCCAAAGCATAAACTGCTTGTGGAGTTTCTCCTAGATCTACCAGATCGGATAATATAATCCAGGATCGTAAACGGACGTGGGGAACGTTGCTTAATCATGTTAGCCTAGAAGGAGATCTTCAGTTTTCCCTCAACTGCTCTCAAGGTGGGTTTGGTTATTAGTAGATCCTGTTTTGAGAAGACTTTTGGTCCTAGTATTGCTGTAAAGCTCGTATAGAGAGGGGGTACTATGTTTACAGTCATTGTTGTCACATAAAGCAGGGATAGAGGGTGACCGGTCCTTCTTCTCTAGAAAAGAACCCAAGCTCCTTTCCAAAAAGTAAGAACCATCAAGATAAACGAGAGGTCTAGGTTTTAATCCACTATAACAGAATATTCCACATGGCTAGTTGTCTGGCTAGTATGGGATTTTACATCTTTACAGATTTTTTTTTGGGTTTCCTCAGATGATAGAACAGAAGCCCACAGAAATGGTGCAGATGGACTCTATTTAACTATTAGTGATCTACTAAAACACAGATATTTTAGACTTTATAGTTATATAGTTTAGACTTTTTATTTCTCTTTTTACAAAAACTTTCAAAAAACAAAATCAGAAAAAAATTGAATTTCTGTTTGTTGCCAAAAAGGTCAATGCATGGACTGGTCCATAACCCTGACTCGCGAAGAAGGCTGCAGCAGGTGAGGCACCAGCATAGGGGTTTGTTTTCTCTCATTTCTTGCTTAGTATGTCTATTTTAAGCAGCCGGGGTACAAACCATCAGATTGTCCCTGGAGAAGATTAGAAAAATAATAGGCCCCCAAACACATGGAAGCCAGGAATATCAACAAATCCAAGGATTCAGGACAATCTCCATTGTGTCCAGAAGGGACGGGCCACATATAGACGAGTGCTTGTGCTTTCTATACTAAAGTATCAACCAATTCTACCACCTTTCACAGTTTCCTGGAACATCGTGTGTGTCTCCCATTTGACAACTGGGATAATTTCTGTATGAATCACCGATCACCAAAGAACGATTTCTGTTTTGCACCGCATTTACCGATTTTGGTGCATCGCGCCGCTTGCTGCGACAAACACAAATTGGGCGGGGGACGGCCCTCAGAACAGCGCGACGATTCGGACTACGCACATGTGGTCCAACAACACGACAAAGGACGCAGGGTGAATGCGGGATTCACATTTCAAATTGTGTCGCAGACACACCTGGTACTAAGAAGGTGAACTCCGGGACCTGAGCGGGGAGCGACACATTCAGGATATCAGGCCACGATCTATGACTCTCTCCGCACATGCACATTATACATGGACAATGGCACTTCATGCACCGTGAAGAATGAGGTGACTCC
Source organism: Engystomops pustulosus (assembly GCA_019512145.1). Lineage (NCBI taxonomy): Eukaryota > Metazoa > Chordata > Amphibia > Anura > Leptodactylidae > Engystomops > Engystomops pustulosus. The sequence goes on along the minus strand of WNYA01000195.1, from coordinate 20,114 downwards.
GGGACCTGAGCGGGGAATGACACAGCAGGATATCGGCCAGGATCTTAGTATCGACTCCCCTCACAGCGCATTTATAAACGGACATGCACTTACATCACAAGGAAGAAGAAGGGGAACTCCATGTACCTGAGCGGGGAAGCGACACATGCTGGATATCGGGCGCAGGATCTTAGTGACTCCTCTCCCCGCACAGCGCATTATACACGGACAATTCACTTACCATGGACCAGTAGAAGAAGGTGAAATCCGGGGACCTGAGCGGGGAAGTGGACACATGCCGGATATCGGGTACATGATCTTGGGGATTACCCGCACAGCGTCATAATAACACGAACAATGCACTTACAATTCAAACCGGAAGAAGAAGTGAACTTCCATGGACCTGAGCGGGAATTCGACACATGCAGGATACGGTTGCACATCTTAGTGACTACCCAGCCACGGCTCATTATACCTGAACATGCACTTACATGGGCACCTGGGAAAAGAGGTGACTCCGGGGACCTGAGGGGGAAGCGCACATGCAGCTGGATATCGGGCGCAGGATCTTAGTGACCCTCCGCACAGCACATTATCACGGACAATGCACTTACATGCACCAGGAAGAAGAAGGTGAACTCCGGGGACCTGAGCGGGGGAAGTGACACATGCCAGGATATCTGGTGGCAGGATCGTAGTGACTCCCCGCAACGCATTATAACACGGACAATGCACTTACATGCACCAGGAAGAAGAAGTGAACTCCAGGGACCTGACGGGTAGCGACACATGCAGGATATCGGTTTCAGCAGATCTTTAAAGTGACTCCCCGCCAGCGCATTTATACAGGGCCAATGCACTTACAGTGCACTGGAAAAGGTGACTCCCGGGACCTGAGCGGGGAAGCGACACATGCCGGTATCGGTGCAGGATCTGAGTGCCTCCCCGCCAGCGTCATTGTACACGGACAATGCACTTACATGCACCAAGAAGAAGAGGTGACCCCAGGGACCATGAAGCGGGGAAGCGAACATGCATGATATCAGGCACAGGATCTTAGGACTCCCCGCACAGCATTATACAGGGACAATGCACTTAATGCACCAGGACGAAGAGGTGAACCCTGGGACCTGATCGGGGAGTGACACATGCAGGTATCGGGCAAAGGATTTTAGACTCTGCACAGCGCTTATAACCTGGACAATGCACTTACATGCACACATGAAGAAGAAGGTGAACTCTGGGACCTGAGCGAGGAAGTGACACTGCAGGATATCGGGTGCAGGATCTAGTGACTCCCCGCACAGCGCATTATACACGGACAATGCACTTACCATGCACCAGGAAGAAAATGTGAACATCCAGGTACTGAGCGGGAGCGACACGTGCAGGATGATTGGTGCAGGATCTTAGTGACTGCCCCGCACAGCGATTAATACACGGACAATGCACTTACATGCACCAGATAGAAGTGAACTCCAGGGACCTGAGCGGGGAATGAACACATGCGGATATCGATGCATGGGCTTGTGATTGCCCGGACTTAAAATCTCGTCCGTACCGTCCGGATGGCGGGTCGTGAGCAGGACCAGTGGCAGTAAATTTGCCCATAATGTCAAGATTAAATCACCGGCGCTGCAGTGGTCAAATAAATGTCAGATTTTGCACTATATTAACATCTGATGAGGTGGAATCAGATCTGAAAACCATCTCCTAGGCAAGTAAAGTGTCAGGCTTTCACAACAGCTGAGATCCATCATGTTGGCATCTATTTTTCACTGTGCGTAGAATCTTGTGTCTAAGAGTAATCCATAAACGCACTTTCAGTGCATCTCTGATGACACCACAGTCTAACTCGAAGTTACCTGTCCCCAAAAATCGTCTTCTTTATAATCGTTGAATCCTTTAACTGATTTCAGATTATTATTCCAATGAACAAGTGGAGTGCTTATCTCCTCCATGTCCAATTTTCTGGGGAAAAAAAACGGCGTTCCTGGAGATTGTGGCACCTGAGCTGAGCGTGTTTCGTTGGCGTGTGTGTATCCAAAAACATTGCATAATATATGGTTTTAAGCACAGCTGGAGAGATCTCGCCTCGTATCGTAACTCTCTCATTCTACTTATAAATCATATTCAGCTACGGGCAATGAGGCCATAGCTCTTCTCTGACTTCAACCATAAGTCTTGCTCTTCCTCTCTTCTCCACTAGGAGTTCTAGGACACAAATTATTACAACACACACATATCCTAATGCATGCGCATTTAGACACATAGACCTATAATTCCGAATCCACAAGCTTTATGGACTACTAATCTCCTTACCGAAATGTTCAGAAAAGATCTCTCACTCTTTCCACCTGTCCTCATTCTAGGCCATGGCGGGATGGGAACTACATCTCACGGCGGAGACATCGCACCCCCGAGATAAAACTTCGGGAGCTGCTGCTGCTTTCATGTAATTACTGGGCAAGATGATCGAATTATCTCAGTGCACATCCCCACCCCCTCAGCCTTCTGTGCCATATACGCTCTTCTTTCACTCTAATCTAACACTCTAAACGGATTGTTCTTAAGCAACCTCTATCCATCCAGCCTTCTTTGGTTACGTGCGCTGCTTGCACAGAATGAATTCGGAGAAAAAGCGGCACTAATGTATTGAATTACACTGGGAAAATTAAGTTTTCAGCTATTGCAGCTATAAGACCAAATATTACTTTGAAGTGCAAGCTGGAGAGTTATAAACAGCTCTATGAACTGAACCATGTACCGTATGTTTACTACATGTATGTATTCTACCGTTGTTATGTCATTGTTAGTGAGTGTCAAATAACGACTAGACTTACTTATGGCAATGTGTCGTTAAACCCGCTGGAGAGGGCTGTGGGTAAGCAAGGCATGCTCAACTCGAAGTTTCCCTTGGGTTTGGTATTTTTTTTGGCCTGTGCGAAAACCCGGCATATGTGGATTGAACAGGCCAATCCTATAAATGAATGCCATCTATCAATTAGCTAGGCTTTGACTAGCCAGGGGGACAGTCACAGGCCCTGGCTACTCCCTAGGGGTTTCCATTTCTGATATTGGCTGATTCGACCACTATTCAGGACACCTACTTCCAGATTTAGATGGCTACAACAACGGAAACTTTCTTTTCCCTCATCTCTCAGGGGCCTTTAGTCTTTTATACTTTGGTTTTCTTATTCCACAACCCATTATACGACGCTATTATCCCTTTGTACTCTCCATACTTGTAACTGACGCACGATGTGTGTCTTCTGTCTTCTCCTCGCCTCTTTCCATAGTCTGTTGAAAATAAAGCCATATTTTTTGTCATTCCCGGCCATTTTTTGCAATTTTTTTTCCCAGCTTTCCTATCCACCGGTACAGAACCATCAATATTTCCAATTATCGATCCTTCGCCGGCGATAAATAGTCCTCAATATCTCTGTATCTGGAAAATGAAAAGTTAAGGTTCTGGGAATATGAAAGTAAAAACCAAAAATGCTAACCAGCCCCATCTGTACAACATTCACAATGCCAGCAATGACTGATCCGAAGAGATTCCGCCTTATTCTTGACACATTTTGATAGCCCGAGCCGCGCTGTACTACTTATTTGTTTTACCCACTTTCATCACAACCATTTTCCCCTAAAAAGGAGACGGAAAGGAGTAAGACCCAAAAATGACAGGATATCATGTACGCGGGACGGAAGGAAATAGGTACGCACATCATTGGGGAAATCAGGGGGATCATATGTCAGTGTACCGCATAAAGTAAACACAGACGCTAGAGCACTCGCAGAAGACATAGACGAACTCCGAAAAGACAAATTATGAAAAATTTTGCCAGGGAAGCGCTAAAGAACGAGGAACTAATCCGGAGTATCCTAGGGAAACAAGAAAGAAAATGAGAACGGCTGGAAAGAAGACCCAGACATCGAGGTCTCTGCTGCTGAGACCTCCCTTCCAAAAGGGGAACATACAGAACCCGTAAATCCGCCCCAGCAACGGCGAGAGGAAAGAAGGCTTTCAGGATTCAGATGTCGAAGCGAGAAAAAGGGAAGGGGAGCAAGAGATGGACGAACAGGAGAGTAGGGGGGGGAGGCAAGAGGGTAAGGTAAAATGGGAGAAGAGGGAGGGTGGCCGAGACGGGGGAGGGGGGGAGGCAACAATGGAGACGAGGGCCAAAACAAAAAGGAGAAAGGGGGACATGGGAAGAGAAAAATAATAACGGGGTCCCCGGAAAACTCTAATGATTCTCAGTATTAGAACGACCTAAACAATAGATCCCGGGCGGCAAGGATAGCTATCCTCCTCCAGAGCGTAAGTGCCAAGTTTAGCTGTGTACCACGTCCCCAGAACACGAGTGTTATCCCGAAGGCGATATTTAATTTCCCTCATCAACGAGATAGAAGCAGTAAAGTGAAGAAGATGGGAAAATTTGGTGCTTCACATGCGACAAAGCAGTACGTTCATGAGAGGTTTTGGCATTGACGCTGGAGAAGGAACACAACACCGCCTCCCTCAATCGCGCACACTCTTCAACGGTAGTCTCTATACAACCGTTCCGACGGCAGCCAGTCTTCCCTTTTCTCTCGACCGAATGTGCCGACCGCAGAGAGCCTTTTTAGAAATCGTACTCTTTCGGCGGACATACAACGCCGAGGCGTCGAATGTGATGGTCAAAGATTAATCGTTAAAGACGTGATCGGAATAGCAAATAAGACCTCGAAAAACTGAACAACGAAGGTGGCTATGAGACCAGTGCCAGAGGGAAATACGAGAAATAGCAGACGTCACGCTGGCACATACTATCATTAGTCCAAAAGGGTTGCACATCAACAATGGGCCGTCGGGTGCCTAACCAGGACGCCCAAAATCTCCAGTAAGAAGGTCACAGCTACGCAACCAGCAGGTAATCGCGTCTATCTCCCCCCTCAGTGACTAAAGATGACTACTGCTTTTATCAAATGCCCCATCCCCCCCGTCACCTCTCGACCTTCCATTCTTTACCCCATATCCCCGAGGACCCGCCCACCCACGCACACACCGACGAACCTTGAGAAACCCCCATTCACCACACCAGGACATAAGGTAGAGCCAAAAGCGACTCACTTTGCACCCCTCAGGTAAGGACAGGAAACAAAGAAAGGAACTGAAAGAAAAAGAACAGGAAACAGACGTCGAAGGGGTACAGCAAGGGAGAAAAAAGAAGGTAACCGACATCCAAAAGGGGGACACCATAAAGCGACAGCCTCGGAGCCTATAATCCAGACCAATCCGATTTTTCTGACACCTGGTCACTTTATTCTTCCTCAGCTCTGTAGAAGTGATGAATATCGGTTCTCCATGAAATTTGAGCAGATCCTCCCTGGAAATATCCTCGAAGAGCTGACGGGGGGCGCTTCCTGTCCTCGCACGGACCTGAGGTGGCTAGTGACAAGCTGATGTAGAACTTTTTGGTTCTCATGCATCTGGTAAGAGAAGAGACACATATGAATCGTCCAGTACAATTTATATGGTGACATCCCGCATGGATTGAAGATAGTCCTGGTCTCTGGATCATGGTACACAGGTTCCCACTATGAGAATTCCCCATTCCTGTAATATAGGGCACGGGTTAGTCTCCATCCCAGTGTGCCCACTTTGCATACTTTCCGTGTCCGGACCCCCCTCCACCTTAATGTCAGTGGTGACCAAGTCAATCATGATCATCCAGCTGTTTATATATTTCACCAATGCAGACCTTTATTATTGGGTACAGTTTGCCTCGTTTCCTCTCCTTCGTGCCGGGCTCACAACTATTTCTTTCAGGGCGCAGTTGGCTAATTATATATTCAGTGTTCAATCGGTGGTAGTGGATCCTCTGACCACCAGACTCTTACGTAAAGCCTGATACCCGCGACCGGATCTTAAGTGGCAACCGGTTTTCACCCCAGTGCCCACCGCAAGCGGTGTTGGACTTGCTTTTGTTGGGATACCAACCAAGCGGGGACTCTTGAGGGGGGAAATGCCGCGGAAAGAAAGAAGGGATAAGGTGTCCGCCCCAAGTCGAAAAGTGAGAGCAATATTCTGCATGAAAGTAGAAACCGGCGGTTTTAATGGAGAAAGAAAAGGGACGAAAGGGGTGGGGAGGGTGGCGACAGGAAGGGGGTAGGTCGAGGAAGATAACAACCGTGGCATGAGGAGGGAAAAGAGGGAAGCGCAATGACGACATAACGGGAGCGCAGGACTGAAGAAAGTGGCAACATTATGTGAGTTTGAAGTAATAGACCACGGGTCCAAAGGATGAAGAGAATAAATTAGGGACAGAAAAGAAATGAAATTTCAATAAGGCCAAGCGAATCATAATTGTAATGCAATCTCATTGGTTGGTGACAGCAGGAGGTCACGACATTCATCACAAGATTACAGTCGAGGACGTATCATTTATGTCATTACATGCAGCACAGTGGGATTAAGTCAGGACGTAGAGTGTAGGTCAGGACAGGCACCACAGGATTCCAGTCGAGACGTAGAGGTAGGTCAGACCAGGCACAACAGGATTACAGTCAGGAGTATAGTTAGGTCAGGACAGGCGCACAGGTATTACAGTCTATGATGTAGAGTAGGTCATGACAGCAGCAGGGATCTTAGTCAGGAAATGGAAGCAGGTCACACGGTAAACTAGATATCGCAAAGGCAGGGACAAAGCTTTCTCTCCGGCATAGAGCACAAAATCCATCAGGGTGGTATAGTAGAGAGGGGCATGGTTTCCTATATAAATCTGGGAAATGGCCACGCCAATAATGAGCGCTGGCCCTATACATTTTTTATAAAGCCGGCACACTTGGCGTCCTAGGAGACGGTTAGTGTCCCCGGCCAGAGACCAGGACAAGAGGGGTGGAGAAATGTCAAATCGCGGCAACATGGGTTTTTGCGGGAGCACCCGTTACGTACCCCCACTTCTCTCCCCCCCCTCTTCTTGAAACTGAGGAATTTCTGCAGAGCCCACGATAGAATTTTTGTCTTCTGGCTCCCAAGACTTCTCCTCCGGCCTGAACCCTTCCAGTCACAAGAAGACCGCTTCCCTCTGAATGACTTCATAACCCAGTACCTCCTTGACCTCATAGACATCGGTGAATCCGCCTCAGGAAGCTGGAGGTGGTACTTGCCGGAGAAGCAGGTTTCATGATGACAGGTTTACCAGAATGGAGATGTGGAAGGACATCGGGATGCTCATGGTGGGAGGAAGGCAAGCCTGTAGACCACGGGATTTGATGCTCTTCAGCACCCTCAAGGGACCGATACGAGGAACAGGCCTTGTGCTGGGGATCTTCACCCGACGTTCTAAAGACAAGCCCCCCTTATCACCTGGAGCAAGATTGGAGGAACCTGTGGCGCTCTTGGTCGTTCCTGGGTTTTGTGTTGGCTGATGCCCGAAGTGAAGACTGCTGTTTTTGCTCCCCAGATGACTTGAGATCTTGAACCAATTCCTCCACATCAGGAACATCATAAGCTGTGGGGCGTTGATGGATGCCCCAGACCCTCGGACCAGACTATGGCTGATGCCCCAGACCCTCGGACCAGACTATGGCTGATGCCCCAGACCCTCGGACCAGACTATGGCTGATGCCCCAGACCCTTGGACCAGACTATGGCTGATGCCCCAGACCCTCGGACCAGACTATGGCTAGACCATATTTTTAACTTTCAAGAATAAGTGTTTTAACAGTTAAATTCCTACAAAGGCCTGGCCGTCTACTGGACTTTTCTTGTAGTTTTACTCAGATCATTATAAACATGTTTACGAGAGATTTGTTGTACCATTAAGACACAACTTTTTGCCAATTAATTTTGCCCAGACCGCCTAAAATAAGACTATGGCTGATACCCAGACCCCCTCTCCGGAATATGGCTGTCACCCATACCCCCGTCGGCTATGGCTGATACCCAGAACCCCCCCCCTGTCAGTACTATGTTATAAGACCCTTTCCGGCCATGGACAAACTCCACGACGAGACTATGGTGTCACCCAGACACCCTAACGCCGGACTATGGCTGATGCACCCGCACCTCGCTCGGACTAATGAGCTTGATAACGCAGCCCCTAGGCCACATATCTGATCCCACCCGACTGGATCGGCTGACTGCCCCAGCCCCTCGGACCAGACGATAGGCTGATTGCCCCAGACCCTCGGAACCGACTAGGGCTGATGCCCCACCGCCTCAGTACGCCGACTATTGCTGATGCCCCAGCCCCTCGACAAGACTATGGCTTGATATGCCCAGACCCCTCAGAACCAGACTATGCTGATGCCCAGACCCCTTCAGATCAAATGGCTGACTGCCCCGACCCCCGACCAAGACTATGGCTGATGCCCAGACCCCTCGACCAGCTATGGCTGATTCCCCAGACCCTGACAGACCTATGGCTGATGCCCAGCCTCGGACCGACTATGGCTGATGCCCCAGCCCTCGGACCAGACTATGGCTGATGCCCAAGCCCCTCGGAGACTATGTGATGCGCCCAGCCACTCGACCGTATGGCTGATGCCAGCCTCGGACGACTATGGTGATGCCCCAGCACCATCGAGGACATGTATGCACCAGACCCTCGGACAGACTATGGACTGATGCCCCAGACCCTGCGACAGACTATGAGGCTGATGGTCCCAGCCCCTCGGACCAGACTATGGATGATGCCCAGCCCCTCGGACCAGACTATGGCTGATGCCCAGCCCCTCGGACAGACTATGGCTGATGCCCCAGCCCCTCGGACCAGACTATGGCTGATTGCCCCAACCCCTCGGACCAGACTATGGCTGATGCCCCAGCCACCCTCGAGACCTCAGGAATATGGGATGCCCCAGCACCTCGGACCAGACTATGGCTGATGCCCCAGACCCCTCGGACCAGACTATGGCTGATGCCCCAGACCCTCGGACCAGACTATGGCTGATGCCCCAGCCCCTCGGACCAGACTATGGCTGATGCCCCAGACCCTCAGACCAGACTATGGCTGATGCCCCAGACCCTCAGACCAGACTATGGCTGATGCCCCAGACCTCCAAGATGAGATTATGACAGACGCCTCATGATAAAATATCTAATAGTGTAGAAGATAAGAAGCAGTACAGCCTGGCTCCATGCTTGATATAAAAGCCAACATACTGGGTGCTATAATCTGTTACCTGTTTGAGTGGTGTCAGGATATTGTTTTCATGAAGTTGAGGATGGAGAAGGATTCCACAATTAGTGCCAATCTATTCCATCAAATGTCTTCTTACAAGTGACATTAAACTCTGAAATTAAACTTGAACCCTCCCTCTTAATTTTTACATTTTAGGTTTTATGTGTCATGTATAATGCTGGTGTTTTCTTCTGTGGTCCCGGTAAAGCTGATCCCTCTGCACACTTTATCGTTGTATCCTGCACCTCGTTCTGTGCTGGATTGAACTTTTCCAGCTTAATGAGCTTCAACACATCTTCCAAGACTTTCTTATACAAGTGAGCCGTAAGGCATTCGCCAATAATTTTTGAGAAAATCAGATTTGTCATAAACTAGTCTTTGTGTGCGCCTTTATGTAGTTGGAGCTTGTCCTCTGAACTTTTAATTTGATCTCCTGTGATCGGCAGGGGACACCTGTACGCAGCGCTGAATAGTTGTCCTGACAGTCTACCTGTATAGTGGTGACAGGGAGGAATTGCAGCTCTGATCCCTATTTAGTTGAATATTTGTGATGAACTATCCTGAAGGTGGGCAATAAGTCTGGAAAATCCATACAAAAAAGTATGGGCCCATTAGTGATCAGAACCTCCCCGGCCGTCCTCCTGCTGTATCTGGTTCTCCTCATTGTTACTATAATCTGTATATAATGTGCACTTACCTCTCAGCGCTGGGGGTAGGTTCTGTCCTTCTTCATCCAGTAGGATTTCCCCCGGCAGATCCTCACCTAATAAGAAATGAGAGATTTGTAGGATTTTCTATGGACCTCATCAGCGCTGGATGTACACATGTCATATACATATGAGGAGATATAGGACCGGGACCAGGTGTAAGGGTCATAAGGACTAAGCTGGGGGCAATGGCAGGAGCCACAGATTGGATCAGAAAAAACTGAAGATATTTTTAAATAAAACACCTACAGTGGATCAATACGACGGCCCGAGACACAACAATAATCCTACAGCATCCGGAGGAAAGCAGGATTAGTATTAGCAATCTATAGAAAACATAACGCTCAAGCATATATATATATATATATACTCCTGGAACACACAGACCTCACCAGCGCCGCTTCAGCAGATGAAGGTGAATTGTAGAAACCACTGGTTCACTGAATCGCGCAGAACTCACCATATCGAATGACTTCAACTATTATCAGAGCAGAAGCAGTATAACATTTAACAAGCGACTGGATTTTGGCGCAATTGCACCGACTTTCATGTGACACAAATCATGGGCCGGGTTGTCGGACAACCCGACTGATTCGGACTACTCACGGGATTTAAAATTTAAATTGTGTCTCAAGACATGCAGTCACATGCCCGGGGAAGAAGAAGGTGAACGGGGAAGCGGCAGATGCAGGATATCGGATATCTTGTTGAATTGCGCCAGACCTCATCCTCGTCGGACAACGCACGTCGCTCAGGGAAGTAAATGTGCCCCATATAGTTTCAATCACACGATTTTACCCGTTTTACAAATTAGGTTTCATAAAATATTTGTAACTTTCTGGAAACCAAACAAGAAAAACAATTAAAACAGCTCAATACAACATAATAAGAGCTTTATTTTCCCCAAAATCAAACACAGTAGGGCTCATTTACTAGGGGCCACGCGGAGCGCAGGATTAAGGGGCGCAGGATCTACGGGGAATGCACCTTGGGGATCACGACTCGGACAGGTAAGTAAATGTTCCTGTGAGTGACTCCAGCGTTCTGAGAATGATAGAACACACTGGGGCACATTTACTTACCTGTCCCTGTACGTAGATCGTGCGTCCGATATCCTGCATGTGTCGCTTTCCCGCTCAGGTCCGACAGAGTTCACCTTCTTCTTCCTGGTGTATGTAAGTGCTTGGCTTGAGACATAATTTAAACGTTAAATCCTGCGGTTAGTCCGAATCAGATGGATCGTCTGACGGCCACGTGATTGCGATACAATCTGATCGCGTGCAACACAATAGCTGGCGCGATCCCCGTAAAGTCGGAAAACCCAACGAAAATGTGGCCGCAGGGCCCTTAGTCAATAAGCCCCAATCCCTCGTATTAGAACACAAATCAATGAAGATGGTCAACGAAGATGAGAGAACAGACCAGCGCCTTGTGCTCTAGGTATCCAGCTATGCTCAGACGCTCTCTCTGAAGGGCTTTGGCAGGGGAAGGTTGGTCGACAGATTTAAAGGTGATGATATTGGCAGGAAGAGGAAGGATTGAGGAGGAGCGTGGAGGAACCTGAGGTTGTACCTCATGGGATAAGGAGGATGTCAGGGGGCATGGAGGAATACAGGTCACTCCTGAATGCACTTGGGGGCTCAAATACAGGAGTAGAAGCCTACGGCAGAAGAGTTTCTAGAAAACCTGCTCAGAACCAGAAATTTGAGCACAAAAATTTGGAACAAAATGGGAATGCACCATTTAGGAGGTAGATGGATCTTGTAAAATACTGTATTGATCTTCTTTTTTGACTAAAGACTGAAAAGTTGGGAGCAAAACTACTTTACTCGAGTCTTTGAATAGTTCATATAATTTGTAGACTAGGCCAAAGCAGAACTGCTTGGAGTTTCTCTAGATCTACCAGAATCGGATAATATAATCCAGGATCGGTAACAAGGACGTGGGAAAGTGCATTTAATCATTTTAGCCTAGAAGGAGATCTTCCAGTTCTCAACTGCTCTCATGTGGGTTTGGTTATTAGTAGATCCTGTTTGGAGAAGACTTTGGTCCCATAGATATTGCTGTAAAGCTCAGTATAGAAGAGGGGGGTACTAATGTTTACAGTCATTGTTGTCACATAAAAGCAGGGATAGAGGGACCGGTCCTTCTTCTCTAGAAAAAGAACCCAAGCTCCTTCCAAAAAGTAAGACCTCAGAATAAAACGAGAGGGTCTAGGTTTATCCACTATACAGAATATTCTCACATGGCTAGTGTCTGGCTAGTTATGGGATTTACATCTTTTACATATTTTTTTAGGTTTCACTCAGATGATAAAAACAGAAGCCCAACAGAAATGGTGCAGATGGACTCTAATGTAACCTATTAGTGATCTACTAAAATCAACAGATATTTTAGACTTTTATAGTTATATAGTTAGACTTTTATTTCTCTGTTACAAAAACTTTCAAAACAAAATCAGAAAAAAATTGAATTCTGTTTGGTGCCAAAAAAGGGCAATGCATGGACTGGTCCATAACCCTGACTCGCTGAAGAGAGGCTGCAGAGGTGAGGCACCAGCATAGGGGTTTGTTTTCTCTCATTTCTTGCTTAGAGTATGTCTATGTGAGCAGCCGGGGTACCAACCATCAGATTGTCCTGGAGAAGATGAAGAAAAATATAGGCCTCCAAAAACAGGGAACCAGGAATATCACAAATCCAAGGATTCAGGACAATCTCCATTGTGTCCAGAAGGGGACAGGCAACATATAGACAGAGATGCTTGTGGCTTTCTATACTAAAGTATAACAAGTCTACCACCTTTCAAAGTAGTCCTGGAACATAGTGTGTGTCTCCCCATTTGACAACTGGGATAATTTACTGTATGATCACAGATCACCAAAGACGATTTCTGTTTTGCACCGCATTTAACAGGGGATTTTGGTGCATCGGCGCCGCTTGCATGCGACACAAATTGGGGGGCGGCCCGTCAGACAGCGCGACGGATTCGGACTACGCACGGGATTTAACATTTCAAATTGTGTCGCAAGACACACACTGGTAAGAAGAAGGTGAACTCCGGGGACCTGAGCGGGGAGCGACACATGCAGGATATCAGGCGCACGATCTTAGTGACTCTCCGCACAGCACATTATACATGGACAATGCACTTACATGCACCGGGAAGAAGAAGGTGAACTCCGGGGACCTGAGCGGGGAAGTGACACATGCAGGATATCGGGCGCAGGATCTTAGTGACTCCCCGCACAGCGCATTATACACGGACAATGCACTTACATGCACCAGGAAGAAGAAGGTGACCTCCAGGGACCTGAGGGAGGAGCGGCATGCAGCATATACGGGCGCAGGATCTTAGTGATCCCGGCACAGGCGTCATTATATACACGACAATGCACTTACCTAGGCACCCATAGAAGCGTGAACTGACTCGGGGACCTGAGCGGGGAGTGACAACTGCAGGATATCCGGGTTACAGGATCTTGCTGTCCCCGCACAGTCGCATTATACAACTAAACAATGCACTTACATGCACCGAAGAAGAGGTGAACTCCTGGGACCTGTAGTGCGGACCGAATGCTGACACAATGCAGGATATCCGGTGACACGATCTTAGTGACTAAGCCACACAGCGCATTAAACACGGACAAGCACTTACACATGCACCCGGAAGAATGGTTGAACCCGTGGACCTTACGGGGAAGCGATACATGTGCATGATATTCGGAAACGCAGGATCTTAGTGACCCCCGCACACAGCGCATTTACACGGACAAAGCACTTAAGCATGGACCAGGAAAAGAGTGAACCTCGGAGGACCTGAGGCGTGAAGTGACCATTGCAGATGATATCAGGAGCAGATCTTAGTGACTCCCCACAGCGCATTATACACCGGACAATGCACTTACATGCACCAGAAGAAGAAGGTGAACTCCAGGGACCTGAGCGGGGAAGTGACACTGCAGGATAATCGGGCGCACGATCTTTAGTGACTCCCGCACAGCGCATTATACAGGCAAGCAAATGCACTTACATGTCAACCGGGGAAGAAGAAGGTAACTCCTCCGGACCTAGGCGGGAAGGACACACATGCAGGTATCGGACCAGGTCTTAAAGTCGACTCCCTGCACAGCGCATTGTACACGGACATGTCACTTACATGCAACCAGAATCGAGAGGTGAACTCCGGGACCTGAGCGAGGGATGAGCGACACTGCGGATTAGTATCGCATGATCTTAAGTGCCTCCCCGCACAGCCTTATACATGCAATGCGACTTACTAATAAGCACCAGGAAGAAAGAAGGTAACTTCCGGGGGACACTGAGCGGGGAAGGTGACCACATCGATATCAGGGCACGGATCTTTAGTGACTCCCGCACGCCCTATACAATGTACAATGGCACTTACATGTACCAGGAAGAGAAGGTTGAAACTCCTGGACCTTGAGCGAGGAAGTGACACAATGCAGATATCGGGTCGCACGATCTTTAGTGCTCCCCGTCACAGCGCATTATACACGGACATCCTTACATGCACCAGGAAGAAAGGTGAACTCCATGGACCTGAGCGGCGGAAGTGACACATGCACGGATTCTGGTCAGTGATTTAGTGACTCCCCGCACAGCGGCATTAACACGGCACAATGCACTTACATGCACCAGGAAGAAGAAGTGAACTCCAGGGACCTGAGCGGGGAAGATACAACATGCAGGAATCGGTGCATGAGCTTTGTGAATTTCGCCGGACTTAATCTTCGCCGGACCGTCCGTAATCGGGGGTTCCGTGACAGGACCTCGTTGTCAGATAATTGCCATAAAATGTCAAGATTATCACAGGCAGCTGCATTGGTCAAAATCAATGTCAGCTTTGGCACTATAATATAACTCTGAGAGGTGAATGCACTCTGAAACATTCTCCTATGGAAGTAAGTGGTCATGCTTCACACAGATGAGATCCATCCATGGGCATCTATTTTTCACTGATGCTATAAACTGTGGTCTAAGAGTATCCATAAAACGCAGTTCATATGCATCCACACGGAGACACCACACGTTCAGTTAACGCCGAAGTTTACCTGGCCCCAAAAATCGGCTTCTGTATAATGGAACTCTTTACGGATTCACGATATTCATGAACAAGTGAGTGCTTATCTCATCCTTCCATTCTTCTGGGAAAAGAAGGCGTGCCTGGAGGATTGGTGCACCTGGAAGCTGAGCGGGTTCGTTGGCGGGTGTGTATACACAACAGTGGCATAAATAAGTTTTTAGCAAGCTTGTAGAGACTAGCTCGTATATAACTCTCCTCCTTACTTATAAAATCATATTCCAGCAACTAAGGAGGTCAGTGAGGCCAGAGCAGCTTTCTGACTTCCCAAAGTCTGTGCTCCTCCTCTCTCCCACAGGAGTTCTGGCACAAATTATTAACACACACATATACATCTATGCGCTGTTAAGACCCATAGGACCCGTTAATCTAATACCACTTTATGACTACTATAACTCATTACCAGATGTTCAAAGATGCTACATCACTCTTTCCTCTTCTAGGAACAATGAGGATGGGGAGTACATAGAACGGAGGAACCGATCACACACGAGCTAAATGCCAGGGAGCTGCTAGCTGCTTCAATGTAATTTACTGGCAGAGATCAGAATTAGCTCAGTGCACATCCCCACCCCCTCAGCCTTCTAGGTGCCATGAAGACTGATCTTCTTTTCACTCGACGGATCTTTATTTAGCAACTTAGTAGATCCTGTTTGGAGAAGACTTTGGTCCCATAGATATTGCTGAAAAGCTCAGTATAGAAGAGGGGGTACTAATGTTTACAGTCATTGTTGTCACATAAAAGCAGGGATAGAGGGACCGGTCCTTCTTCTCTAGAAAAAAAACCCAAGCTCCTTCCAAAAAGTAAGACCTCAGAATAAAACGAGAGGGTCTAGGTGTATCCACTATACAGAATATTCTCACATGGCTAGTGTCTGGCTAGTTATGGGATTTACATCTTTTACATATTTTTTTAGGTTTCACTCAGATGATAAAAACAGAAGCCCAACAGAAATGGTGCCGATGGACTCTAATGTAACCTATTAGTGATCTACTAAAATCAACAGATATTTTAGACTTTTATTTCTCTGTTACAAAAACTTTCAAAACAAAATCAGAAAAAAATTGAATTCTGTTTGGTGCCAAAAAAGGGCAATGCATGGACTGGTCCATAACCCTGACTCGCTGAAGAGAGGCTGCAGAGGTGAGGCACCAGCATAGGGGTTTGTTTTCTCTCATTTCTTGCTTAGGGTATGTCTATGTGAGCAGCCGGGGTTCCAACCATCAGATTGTCCTGGAGAAGATGAAGAAAAATATAGGCCTCCAAAAACAGGGAACCAGGAATATCACAAATCCAAGGATTCAGGACAATCTCCATTGTGTCCAGAAGGGGACAGGCAACATATAGACAGAGATGCTTGTGGCTTTCTATGCTAAAGTATAACAAGTCTACCACCTATCAAAGTAGTCCTGGAACATAGTGTGTGTCTCCCCATTTGACAACTGGGATAATTTACTGTATGATCACAGATCACCAAAGACGATTTCTGTTTTGCACCGCATTTAACAGGGGATTTTGGTGCATCGGCGCCGCTTGCATGCGACACAAATTGGGGGGCGGCCCGGCAGACAACGCGACGGATTCGGACTACGCGCGGGATTTAACATTTCAAATTGTGTCGCAAGACACGCACTGGTAAGAAGAAGGTGAACTCCAGGGACCTGAGCGGGGAAGTGACAGATGCAGGATATCGAGAGCACGATCTTAGTGACTCCCCGCACAGCGCATTATACACAGACAATGCACTTACATGCACCAGGAAGAAGAAGGTGAACTCCAGGGACCTGAGCGGGGAAGTGACACATGCAGGATATCGGGCGCAGAATCTTAGTGACTCCCCGCACAGCGCATTATACACGGACAATGCACTTACATGCACCAGGAAGAAGAAGGTGAACTCCAGGGACCTGAGTGGGGAAGTGACACATTGCAGCGATTCGGGAAGCACGTCTAGTGACTCCCCGACACAGCGCATTAGTACACGGAAACCCCCCCCCCCCAAATTTTGCCCCCACTTTTAAAAAAAACCCCTTTTTTTTTTTTTTGGGCCACCAGGAAGAAGAAGGTGAACTCCAGGGACCTGAGCGGGGAAGAGACACATGCAGGATATCGGATGCATGAGCTTTGTGAATTGCGCCGGACTTAATCTTCGCCGGACCGTCCGGATCGGGGGTCGTGACAGGACCGGGTAAGTAAATTTGCCCATAATGTCAAGATTAATCACAGGCAGCTGCATTGGTCAAAATAAAATGTCAGATTTGGCAACTATAATATAACATCTGATGAGGGGAATTCAGATCTGAAAACATTCTCCTATGGAAAGTAAAGTGTCAGGCTTCACAACAGATGAGATCCATCCATGTGGCATCTATTTTTCACTGATGCTTATAAACTGTGGTCTAAGAGTAATCCATAAAACGCAGTTCAGTGCATCACATGATGACACACAGTCAGTTAACTCCGAAGTTACCTGGCCAAAAATAGTCTTCTGTATAATCGTGAATCCTTTAACGGATTCACGATTATTCATGAACAAGTGAGTGCTTATCTCATCCATTCCAATTTTCTGGGAAAAGAAAGGTGTTCCTGGAGGATTGTGCACCTGGAGCTGAGCGGGTTCGTTGGCGTGTGTGTATACACAACAGTGGCATAAATAGTTTTAGCACAGCTGGAGAGATCTAGCCTCGTATATAACTCTCATCCTTACTTATAAAATCATATTCAGCTAAGGGCAGTGAGGCCAGAGCAGCTTCTCTGACTTCCCATAAGTCTGTGCTCTCCTCTCTCCCACTAGGAGTTCTAGGACACAAATTATTACACACACATATACATCTATGCGCTGTTAGACACATAGACCTATAATCTAATACAGCCTTATGACTACTATACTCATTACCAGATGTTCAGAAGATGCTATCACTCTTTCCTCATTCTAGGACAATGGAGGATGGGGAGTACATAGAACGGAGGAGACAGAGCACACACAGAGATAAAATGAGGGAGCTGCTGCTGCTTCATGTAATTACTGGGCAGAGATCAGAATTAGCTCAGTGCACATCCCCACCCCCTCAGCCTTCTGTGCCATAGACTGCTCTTCTTTCACTCTACGGATTGTTATTAGCAACCTCTTAGCATCCAGAATGCTGGGGTGACGGAGAAGGCTGGCACAGAATGATAGCGGAGAAAAAGCGGCACTAAGGTAATGAAATTACACTGGGAAAATGTAAGTTTTCAGCTATTGCAGCTATAGAACAAATATTACTTTGAAGTGCAGCTGGAGAGTTTATAAACAGCTCTATGAACTGAACAATGTAAAAGTATGTTACTACATGTATGTATTCTACATTGTTATGTCATTGTTAGTGAGTGTCAAATTAACCGACTAACTTAGCTTTATGGCAAGGTGTCGTTAAACCCGCCTGGAGATGGCTCGTGGGTAAGCATGCGCAGACTCTAAGTTTCCCTTTGGGTTTGGGATTTTTGTGGCCTGTGCGACCCGGACATATTGTGGGATTGAACAGCCAATCCGAGAAATGAATGCCTCTAGCAATTAGCTATGGCTTTGACTAGCCAGGGGGACAGTCACAGCCATGGCTACTACCTAGGGGTGTTCATTTCTGAGATTGGCTGTTCGACCAACTATTCAGCAATACGTCCAGGTTTAAAGGCTACACGAACGGAAACTTCGGGTCCCATCATCTACTCAGGGGCTTTAGTATTTTATGTTTTTTAGGTATTAAAACATTATAAACTATATAAATGTTGTATCTCCATAATTGTACTGACGCACGAGGTTGTGTCTTCTGCGCCTCTTTCCAGAGTCTGTGAAAATAAAGCCATATTTTTTGTCAGTTCCGCCCTATTTGCAATTTTTTCCAGCTTTCTAGTCCACTGTACAGAAACTCAAATATTTCCATTAGAAATTTCCCGGCAGATAAATAGTCCTCATATATCTCTGTATATGGAAAATGAAAAAGTTAAGGTTCTGGGAATGAGGAAAGTAAAAACCAAAAATGCTAAAGCTGCCCCATCTGTACACTTACACAATGCCAGCAATGACTGATCCAGCAGAGATATCCGCATTATTCTTGACAAATTTTTGAGAACCCCATATGATGAGTGACACATGTCATACACAATGTTACCTCTGTGGCCGAGCTCCTCCAGTACAGCGTCCAGGACCGGAGAACCGTGATCCTTACGTAATACATGGAGACTGACCCACAATGTTATCACAGTTTCTGCTCCTCTCCCGAAAATATCCTGGAGTAAATCCTGGGCCAAGGTTTTTCTATCATAGTCTGGATCCTTGTATTTCTAGGACACAAGAAAGGTCAGACATAAGGGACAATATACAAGGAGACGGAATACACAGGGTTAATATACAGAGATATTTCATGTCAGTCTTCTCCATAATGTGATATGTACATCCAGGGGGGCTCCCATCAACAGTCCGTAGCAACACTGGTCTGGATTGGGTCACAAAGGACTGAGATTATGGGGACCTAACCCCGGCACATCATGTCCTCTCACCTCCAGACCTGGGATATTCCGGGAGCTCAGCTCATGTAGAAGTGATCGAGATCTCCAGTTCTCCACAATGTAGAGCAGATCCTCCTGGAAATATTTATACGTCATCCTCAGGACATGATGTGGATAGTGACAAAGCTGCAGGTAAAACTTCTGGGTCTCAGCATCTGGAAGAGAAGAGACACAAGGATGAAATCTTCCAGGACATGTAGAGGGATGACAGCAGTGGATGGAGAATATTCCTGTCCTGGATCATTGTACAAGGTTCCACTAATGAGAAATTCCCATTCCCTGTAATATATGGGCACGGTGTCTCCATCCCCAGGTGTGCCCACTGCATACATTGCCGACCCACCCATCCACAGTAATTACAGTGGTGACCTCAGGATCATCAGGCTCTTTATATATTCACAATGCAGACATTTATATATTGGTACAGTTTGAATAGTTATATAATTAGTGGCAGGCTAAAAACCTTCCAAGTGGCATAACATTGTTACGTTTTTGGCTACAGAGCTGGTTCATGGCTTGTTTTTTGCGGGACATGTTGTTCTTTGCAACAGTATCTTTTTGGAGTAAATATGTTTTGTTGATCACTTTTTATTGCATTTTTAGTGGGATATAAT